>CABHPP010118195.1:2150-15503 GCA_902168425.1 Peromyscus attwateri
TTTTTTTTTTTTTCCCATGCTCGATCACAGAGCTGGGCGACCACTGAGGTGGGAAAAAGAACAAGATGGCCGCTCAGCCTGCCTGCCTGGCAGATTCCAATCCCAGCCAGCCACCACCAGCTCTCCACATGCAGGACTTGAAGCATCTGCCAGACGGGTGCTGGCTTTTGATCAGAACTGTGTCAAGCCAGAGACCTGCAGGGAAGCCGGCAGGCTCCCTGGAATTGGCTAGCAGGAGTCTTCCTAGCTTCCTCGAGCGAGTTACTTGAAGAATTTGAGCACAGACCGAGAGCATGGGTGGATGGGGGCTGCATAGCAAAGACCAGACTTTTTTTTTTTACTGAGGTCAAGTCATTCCAGCCAAGGGAGGCCAGGCACCCTTTCCTCTCTGGCGGATGGAGCTGGATTTTGGGCTGCATTTGCAGATTTAGCTGGTGACCCTGAGCTCAGTGTCTTTTAACTTTGTGGAATAATACCTGTAAAACCGAGGCCACTAGAGTGGGTTCCCAGTGTCCCTGTGGGGTGTGTGACACTGTGACAGGGCTGTTTACAAGACATATGATCACTCCAGCCCGTCCACTCAGCAAAGTCTTCTGGAAGCCTCATCTTTTCAAGAGGTCCTCTGGGGCGTGGGCTGCTGTCCTTAGGAAACACAATTTGCATCCTTAAGGGAGATTCAGAAATCCCCGAAAGCTGTCAGGAGCCTGTGTCTGGCTCTGGTAGGAGCAGCCAGGCCAAGGGTTAAACAGAGGCCTAGCGTGTTCTGCCCCTGACAATAGCCATCTACAGGACTCCAGGCCGGCTTGCCTTTCACAAACCGGTTCAGCTTTTTGGCCCTAACCTTCAAAGAACCCAGAGGTCCCTGCCTAGCTCGATAAATAAATCCAATTCTACTCTAGCAGGCTTCGACAAAGTTCAACTGTTGACTCCCTCCTGAAACTCCCCGTTCACTCCCTCGTGGCACCCTAGCCCCATGTCTGTTCAACCCTCCTTTCCTCTGGGGATAAATCAGCCTCCGGTTGCGTTTCTGTTTTAATTCTTTCAAAGGATGAGGAATGTTGACACCCTTGAAACATGCCTCTGATGTCTGGTTAGACTTCAGACGGCTGTATGTGAGCGTGCACTGACGCAATCGGGCCTATTGGGTTAAACCAAATATTACAATCGCAAGAACTCATCTGGAACTAATAATTTTGAGGCCACCGAAAGTAAAAGCCCCCCCCCCCCCACTTTGGGCCTGGCCAGAGACAGAGGCCAGCTCGGGCCAATGCTGCCACCTGCCGTGGGCGCGGGGAACAGGGCGCGCCGCCCCGGCCTTCCTGTTTTGTTCGCGACCCCTCTGCACCCACGCAAGACAGGTTCCTCGCCAGCCAGACCAGGGCTATTTTAAAAGGCTAGCGCCTGTCCCCAGCCCTTAAGATAAAGATAGCCAGTCTGACTGCTCACTGTCTTCTCTGAAAAAGGACCATTTCCCAATTATAGTGCCAGGCTTGGCTAGTAGGGCACTCGCGACTAGTCGGAGCTCCATTAAGCACACAACCCTTGTACCAAAAGGGGATCGTGTGTCGCCGGCTCACTTAGAGGAAGGCTCATTTAAGAAAGAATGTTTTATTTTGCGGGGGATGAAGGAAACGCACAACTCTGGGTTCTGTCGGCACATTGCTGAACTGCAAGTCACGTGCCAGATCCAGAAATGATGAAAACATCTGTTTTTGCTTTAGCCCAGCGAGGCCCCGACGGTGGGGAGGGGCAGGGAAGGGACCGAGATGGCTTTGCTCACGAGCGCCATCTGCCGAGCCTACGCGGGAAACGCGTGTGTCCCGGGCACAATGCAGGTTGCTCACCCCCGGGAAGGGACAGATCAACAGGTGGGGGTCTGTGCCCGGGAGACTCTTCAGAGGACAAACCTGACTGTGTCCCGGGAACTTTGAAACTCTGAATTGTCTCAAAGTGTTCTCAACAAAAAGATCTGTCCCTGGAGACTGCTCTAGGGCAGAGGAAGAGGCCGAGGGAGTCAGCGAATGAATTCCCAGGTTGGAAAGAAAAGAGGTAAGGGGGGGAGGGGAGGGGCTCTTGGTTTGCAGACAGTAAAATTTGCGGTTCGGTTCCTGCCGGCTGAAATCTCCTAGAACAAAGAAACCACTTCCCAGCTCCCGCCCTGCACTTCCACCAACCAGCTCTCTTTCCTGGTATGGTGGTTTTGTACAGTAAGTCTGAGAATGCTCCAGAATTCAGAGAATACTATTCTGGTCAGGCAGAGCTTGTCCACCCTTTATGTGTAATTCGCCCAACCTCAAGAAGCTGGTGCTGGATCCAAGCTCTGAACAGAAGCCACACTGGCAGCCATGACATGCCACCTTAGCGGGGGTTTTTTTGTTGTTGTTTTTTGCTTTTTTGTTTTGTTGTTGTTTTTGTTTTTTTCAGTGTTCCCCGAGTTATTCATTGCTTGCCTACCAGGTCTCACTCAGCACAATTGTTTGTCATGATATATATATCAAATACGTCATGGGAAAATGTGTGCTCTGTGTCAAATCAGTGTTGCACACAATGGCATCTGGGACCTCGGAGGCAAGGAGGGGATTACAGATGCAGACAGGATGTGGAATCCACCTTTGTTCTCAAGGCAGTCATCTTGGTGCAGAATTCCTTCCCTCAGCCTTCTTCTGCCCTGGCCTCCAGTCTCTTCCACATACACCCTTCTCAGCAGTTCTGGGAGCACAGTCTCAGAGGACCATCAGTTGCAGGCCACTACTCCATGTCAGAACTGGTCTGGGGCCCAGACTCCATTCCCAAGCTTCTCTTCCTTACCAGATGCAGCTCCTAAGGCTTTACTGTGGAACTGTATGAACAGTGCTTCCTACAGGTGACAAAGTGTTGATAAAAAGAGCAAAAAGACTAGCCAAGAAGATGCAGGCTTGCCACGGGCTTCTGTGCCCCATGAGACTGGGCTGCTGAGCACACCGGCAGCTCTGAGGCAACATTCCCCGAAGTAAGTCTGTCCGCGCAGCCTGACTGCCTTCTAACCTACAGACTTGCAGGTTTAAAAAGGAAACAGAGGCTATCTAGCTTTCCTACCCCTTTCCCAAACAAGTATAGAAAGAGCTGTCTTTTGTATGGGTCAGGAATCTGTCTACTATCTAAGGGATTTCAGAAAAAGACACCTCATTTTTACAGTTGCACAAATTTCCTCAAAAGCAACCCCATTCTCAGCAGAGTAGCTATATCCCTACTGACCGTATCTGTTTCCATGGTACCAAGTTCTTATATTGCTGGGGCCCAAACTAACATCCGAGTTCCTGCAGGCTCCCCTGTGCCCGGCAGCACTCAGGTCCGGTGTTGGAACATTGCCAGTTCCCAGGGAGCCCTTCCCACCAGTACAGTCAAGTTCTTTTCTTGTTTCAGGCTGTAAAACGTTAGAACATGAAACTTCCTTTTAGTCTGACTTAATATTGGTCTAGTACGGAGAGTTTTGTTGAATTGTCTTTGTTTTCTTACAGAGGGAACCTAGTGCTGACTGTCTCATGTTTCTTTTCTGGTCTCTTGACCTCTTTTCTTATTTCTACCTGGTTCTGCAACAGGTCTGTGTTTCGATGCACAGAGATCAGGATATGAAACTTCTTACACTGTGTTGTCATCTCAGAACTCAGATGGAGGATGTTTTTAGCAACATCAGAAAAACCAAAATCTCTGAAAGAGGTTCCAATAAGAAGACAGAGAGAAGAAGAAGAGCAGCAATGTAAAAAAAAAAAAAAAAAAAAAACAGGGGTGACAGTGCCCCCCTCCATGTGAAGTGTCATACCTCCCAAACATTTGTTTAGTCCTTGCCAAGATACTCTTTTCCTCACATAAAAATAATTTGTTCCCTACTTTTCTCCATCCATCTTGATGTGATTCTCCTCACACAGAGAGGAATAACCTTTGTTCCAAGCTCCACTCTCCTAAGCTGGGCAGAATTCTGCAAGATCACCCTACACACACAAGCTTAGCGCCTCCCTTCCAGCTCCAAACAAACCATAATCCAAAACCCGTTCTTTTAAACAGAGGTTTCTTTTATGCTTAAATTCCTAAATAAAAGGAATGTCAACCGCTACTGCTAGTTTTTCCAATTAAATCCGATTTTTGCTGAAATGCTGCTTGCTCAAAAATCTGGGTGTGAACTGCATGCAGGCTGGGCTCCGGGAACTGGAATTCTCCAGCTAGCTGGAGAGCCCTCCAGTGGCCAAAATAATAGCTGCCATAAACAAAGGGCACCAAAGCCAGTGCTGCAACAAAGACAGAAGGGTGGTCCCTAGCCTGCGTGGAAAATCCTGCAGAGTATGATGCCCACATTTTGCTCCATGGAGGTGTGTCTCACTTAAAGGAAGCCAAGACAGAATCTCAACTTGAAGGATGATGACGTTATTTGCATGACAAAAGAATCCTTCATGAGATAAAAGAGGGGCAGGTTTGAACTCCTTTAACCGATAACTCCCTGTATTTTTTTTTTTTAAGATTCTATTGAACTGGGGTGGCGGGGGGGGGGGGGGGGAGGATGCAAATTTCTAGAATGCATCTGTGAAACCTAACAGGGTGCACTTGAGCTTGCTCTATTTGACCCCCCACTGACCTTTCCTTCTACTGGGCAAACCTCCTAAATACTATGACCTTGAGAGACAGGAATAAATGGAGGTCAGGGTCCTTGGAGGTGAGGTAAGAAGAGAAGGGGTAAGTTCAAGATCTTCTGAGCCCAGAGAGACTTTCTGGAGGACTTCGAAAAAGCAGACGGTTCCTCTGGACACGACAGCCTTCCAGTTTTCCAGAAAGAGTTCTAGATCTGTTAGAAGTTAGTACATCATGTCACCCAGGCAGGCATGCCTCAGTTTCTTCTGGTGTAACAAACGAAGGGTAGACAACACAAGCCAAACACAGACTTCTAGGAAGTGTTGCTCCCTAGTTACTATAATGACCTTTGTTACCTGGAAGCACAGTAGAAAGAGAAGGGAGGGAGAATTCTTTCCACGAAGTCCCTTTAGTCCTGACTCATTCTGAATCCCTCACCTTTCCACGTTCACGTGTGACTAGCAGCCATGCCAAACCTCCACACCTGCTACCGATCAACACACACACACACACACACACACACACACACACACACACTGCCCTGCCCTGCTGGATGCTGGAAGAAGCAGAGGTGAGGCAGGGATGTAGAGAATCTAGCTCATCCTCCCCACCCTCCGCTCCCTTGGGCACTGCTGTCAAATCTCCTTCATGCCATCATGGTCTGTGCTCAAGACCAATGTCTGTGTCCCCACAAATGTGTAGATTGAGATCAAGCTCTCAAAAAGGAATAGTATTGGGAGATGGTGTCTTTGGGTCATGAAATCAGAGCCTCATGAACAGGATTAGTTCACTCATAAACTATATGCCAGAGACCTGCCTTCCCCTTTCTCCATTCAAGGAGAGAGCAAGAAGCCTACCAAGGAAGGAGGAGCCCTTGCCAACGGTAATCTCCAGAGCCCCTGTCTTGAACTTCCAGTTTTCAAGTCTGAGAAACAATGTGGTTTAAAAACCACCTACTTTGTAGCATTGCGTTACAACCACCCTAATGAGGGCAGCAACTGGATTTGTTTGTTTTGCACGCTTAGCTGAAGCAAGGAGACAGTGTCTGTCTGGAAGCTGGGCAAGAGCTGGTCCAAGTCCATCAAGCTCTGGAGAAAGGACATGTGTAAAGATGAAGTGCTCTATGGCAGATGAGTGTGTAGCAGCAGGACCACAAATTCTCGGGTGGCGAAGGACCAGAGACCAGGCACAAGGCCAGAACCTGCTCTCTAAGTACAGCCGCTCTCCTTTGGCCACTTCCACTGTCACACTCCAGCCTTCCCAGACTAGCACGGTCTTCTTTTGATCTGTTTTGTGCATATTGTCCGACTTCTCCATCTTTCAAACATTTGTGTGTGTGTTGGGGCTGGGGAGAGCTGAGGTCACGTCTCCTTGCCCATTTTTCTGTTCATCCTGTATCAAACTGGTCTCCGTGCCTATTGCATCCTGAAAATCAGGGACACCTATGACTTCCTCCTCTGTGGAGAGGAAGCGTATCTCACCCAGGGCTACAGGGGACTGAAGGAAGACACCCATGGGTGACACCCATAGTTGTAGCAGGTGAGATGCACTGTTTTGTGTATGTCATGGTCTGCTGGCATCCTCACCGTAGCCAGTGGGTTAGACGCTACCCCACTGTGTTGACAGGGAGGAGACAATAATGGGTAACATGTTAAGAGGCACACTATCACAAGGCTCCCGAGCCAGGATTCTTCCCCGGAGCCCAGACCCCAACCCTCATGATTCCACAAGGGGACCATGGAGAAGCACAGCAGGCACACAGCTGAGCTCACAGCCCTCATTCCTGAGCTTGCTCGGATATTGAACCAATAGATCCTCTTTTCTCTGGGCCCTGAGCACCCATGTGCTCCCGATTCCCACTCACCACTCTGACCTCTCCAAAGCAGAATGTCCTAAGGGCTTTTAACTTCAGAAGAATCTCCCCAAAACGTATTACTTTGAGATCTCTATCATTCTGAAACCTCTCTCCAGATGTTGTACCTGCCCCTGTCCCAGTAACTGCGGTGATATTTAAACAAGCAAAGAACCAGGACAGCTAAAACAATCTTACACAAGAAAAAACTTCCAGAGGTATTACTATCCCTGATTTTAAGCTGTATTATGAAGCTGTAATAATAAAAACTGCATGGTATTGACATAAAAACACACAGGTTGATTAATGAAATCAAATCAGAGACACAGACATAAATTCACACACTTTTGGATACACCTGATTTTTTATTAAAAAAAAAAGTCAGAAATATACAATGGAAAAATCAAAGCATCTTCAACAAATGGTTCTGATTTAACTGGATGTGTGGTGATATTGTGTTCCCCAAAATATTGTGCACCCTAATAAACTTATCTAGGGTCAGAGAACAGAACAGCCACTAGATATAGAGGCCAGAAAATGGTGGCACTCACTCCTTTAATCCTGTTATTGATATAGAGGCCAGAAAATGGTGGCACTCACGCCTTTAATCCTGTTATTTGGGAGGCAGAGATCCATCCGGATCTCTGTAAGTTTAGAGCCACACTGGAAACAGCCAGGCATGGTGACTCATGCCTGTAATCCCAGGAAGTGATGGCAGAAAGCAGAAAGGTATATAAGGCGTGAGGACCAGGAACTAGAGCTGGTTAAGCTTTTAGGCTTTTAGCAGCAGTTCAGCTGAGATTCATTCCAGATAAGGACTCAGAGGCTTCCAGTCTGAGAAAACAAGACCAGCTGAGGGATTGGCAAGGTGAGGTTAGCTGTGGCTTGTTCCGCTTCTCTGATCTTCCACCCCAATACCTGGCCCTGGGTTTGTTTTTATTAATAAGACCTTCTAAGATTCATGCTACAAGTAACTCTGGACAGAAACTTCCAGTACACAGCTCCAGCCCGGCAAGTTTTGAACTCCACATACATTTAGCCATTTCTTATGTTCATTATGTTGTTCTCTCAGCCTCAGGCTATGCCTCCTTGTGACAGGGGTTTTGTTTGGTTTGACGAATGAAGCATCTTCAAGACCTGGAGAGTACCCAGTCAGTTTGCTAAATGAAAGAAGCCAGCTTTCACATGGTTCCACCTGCTTTACATGTCCTCCACCAGCCCTTTACATGTCCTAAAGAGAATTCACTACCCTTTCCACATGTGTCCTATTCTCTTCCTTCATACCCAGGTGCTGTGGGCTGTTCTGTATGGCAAATGTGTTCCTAATAAAGCACTGATTGGCCGGTGGCTAGGCGGGAAGTGTAGGCGGGACTAACAGAGAGAATAAAAAGAGCAGGAAGGCAGAAGGAGACTGCCTGCCTGCCAGCCTGCCAGCAACCGCCAGGACAAGCAGCATGTGAAGATGCCGGTAAGCCACGAGCCATGTGGCAAGGCATAGATTTATGGAAATGGATAACTTAAGATATAAAGACAGTTAGCAAGAAGCCTGCCACGGCCATACAGATTATAAGCAATAGAAGTCTCTGTGTTTCCTTGGTTGGGTCTGAGCGGCGGTGGGACTGGCAGGTGAAAGAGATTTATCCTGACTGTGGGCCAGGCAGGAAATCTCAAGCTACACCCAGGTTAACAATATCAGCCACCCACTTCATCTTATAGGCCAGGGATATTGGAATTATTCTGGCCCTGTATCACTTCGTTTGTTCATGGGGGGGGGGGCAGAGGGAGATGTATGTACATAAGTGTGTCTGGTATATGTACACATTGAAGTGTGTGTAAATGTGTATGATGTACACATGTATGTAGTACATGTGGAGGTCAGAGGTCCAAGTCAGGAGTCTTCTTTGGTATCTCCCAACCCTTATTCTTTTGAGACAGTTTCTCTCATTGACTCTGGAGCTTTCTGATTGGCTAGACTGGCTGGCCAGTGAGCTGTAGGGATTCTCTTGTCTCCAACCCAGAGCAGGGATAATGAGCTTTTCAAAATGGGTTCTGGGCATCAAACTCAGGTCCTCATGCTTGCCTGGCAAGGACTTTACTATGTCATCTCTCCAGCCCTCCATGTCACTCTCTGGGGGCCCTGAGCTTTTTGAATGTCATACTTGAGCTTTTTTTTGTCATTGTCCCTAGGATTCTGCAAAAACGATCTTTGCCCCATCTCTCTCACCTTGTGGGGAGACTCTTCCTCCATGAAACAAGTGAAGACTGCTGAATTAAAATAGTGCTAGGACCGGCAAGGAAAACAGTGCAGTGAAGCCCAGCAAGAGGAAGGGGCGTGGACTATGGTGTCGGCTGCTGGGAACCTTTGGAAGCTACAGCCACGAAGCATCCTCCCATGTGGAAACTCCTGCAGATCTGTCTCTATCAGGCATTCTCACCACTCTCTGGAGTCACTTCAACATTATCCCACTTCAAAGACAAGAGGATAAACACACGAGATACTGGGCAAATTATCATATAGCCATAAACATCAGCCTTTGCCTAGCCTCTCTCTGCTATTCCTCTCTCCAAGTGGGGTCTGTCCAGTGTGCATGCTGTATGAGTTGACTCGCTTTGTTTCCTAACTTTTCATTTTGCCTGCCAAGGACTCTGGGCAGCAGAAGTCACTACTTGCCTGACTGATATGTGATACATACCTCCACCCGTTTCTTCCAGGGATGGAGAAACAGGCCAAACGAACTACATTCAACAGGTTCTTGGACAAAGAGGTGGCCAGTGAAACATGGACAGAAGCTGTTAGATGGTCTGGGAGAACTCTTTAAAAGGGAGGTAACACCGTTGTGAGATTCTCTTTTACACTCACTCTGGGGATCCCAGTAAGCACTGAGTGACTGTGTAAAGAGCAGCTGAAATTCTAAGAAGAGTTGATGATGCCCTGAGAAGTGAGTGTGTGTGTTTGACATGGGTACAGCAATGTCAAGGACCCAAAGCCTCAGACTCATGGGAGTAGCCAAGCCTTTCCCCAGAGTGAAGCTCAAAGGCATAGCAAAGCCTCCTTCAGGTCCAAGTGTGAACACTAACAGTGTGTGTGTGCAAGATTTTCTTTTCTGAACCATTGACCATTGTGTGCAAAACCTAGCAAGCATGGCTTCCTTCTCCCAGATGGCTGCAACCTTAGACTGCCTGCTTCCTAAGACCTCCAATGAGACCACCTTTGTTGTGCATAATAAAAGCTGTGGTTCTAGCTTGTGTATTAGGTATGTCCCTTCAGAGAGAGCACAGACCACCTGATCCTAGCTTCTCCGTACACACGTCTGTGGGTTTGTCCTTTCTTCACTCTGTTATTGGCCCAGTCAGCTTTTCAGGACCAAGCTGTGTAGGATGTGGTACCTCATCTTTTCCTCCTTGAAACTGGGCCCTCAGGCTTGAAGGATGGAATGGGAGCTCCATGTGGGCTTCGGGCTAGAAAGCCAAAGGCAGAAAACAGTGCTGGACAGTGGGGCAGAAAAATGGGAAAACCTGAACGCTCAGGGTCTAGCCTAGGACAACTTTTCAATGAAAGCAAACACACAGACCTTGCCTTTACAGGGGTGGAGGATGAGTTTGGGGTTGTATGAAGCTGCACTTCACAGTAACTGGTTCATTCCTAAAAGCAGGTTATACACGTAAGAATGCAAAAACAATTAATAATAATAATAATAATAATAATAATAATAATAATAAAGAGGCCATGAATTTGAAGGACAATGGGGAAGTTATATGGGAGGATTTGGAAGGAGAAAGGGGAAGGAAAGGGAGAAATGTAATTATAGTATAATCTCAAAAAATGTTTAAAGTATATAAAAATCAGGATAACCCATGCCTTCATTCATTCAACAACTTCACCAAGTGTTGAAGGCTATCCTAAGCTCTGTGGGAATCTAACAACCAGAGTACTCTATGAGAAGGATCCACATTTTCTACTCCTTCCCTCAGGATCCAGGGATGCTAAACGACAGGTTTCATTCTACAATGGCATCCCACTTTTGGTGAGTTCATGGATCTTCACTTTTGTATTGTCTTTACCAGGCTCACCAACATCACGATTGGGATGACTTATGCTCTTGAAATGAGAAGTGTCCCTGCTGGTTTAAATCTATTCTCCCAAGGGTCCCAAAAGTTGCTTCTTACCCTGTGGTGCTATCGGAAGGTGATAAAACCTATGGGAAGCAGATCCTGTTAAAAGGAAATTGGTTCACTGGGGGTGGAGGTGGGGTGGGGAAAGATCCTCTGAGGAGGTATTGAGAGCTCAGCCCCTTTTCTCTCTTGACTTCTAGCTGAGTTTTCTCCTCATGCCACGTGCTGCAGCCATGCCACACAGAGCTGCTGTAGGGCTAAAGTATCAGGGTCAATTGATCATGGACTGCGGCATCTGAGACTGTGACTCAAACCTTTCTTTTAAGTCACCTGTCTCAGTTATTTTGTCACAGTAACGGAAAGCAAGCCAACATTCTGCCACCGCAGCTATCAGAACCACTTCTAGCTCCTGCATGAAGCGCTTTCTCAGATGAGCTTGGAATGCCTTTTAAAGGAGAGTAAGCCCCCAGAGGTCTACCAGCGCCTATTCAAGCCGCGTCAACACAGGAAACAGCTCTTTGTACCAATATTTCCAGAACTATGTCAAAGAAGAGGCAAGCAGGAAAACAGTCTTACTGTGGGATACAGAGCAAGAAGCAAAAAGCAATTGGTTAATTTATGCTTTAGAGCTTGTGTTGAGTGGGAGCTGCAGATTTCCAGGTGTGAAGACTAAGGCGGACATGCCACAGATCCTTAGGAAGAGAGCCAGAGGTCTGAGGGTATAATCCAGTAGGACAGTGTTACCTTAACATCACAAGACCCTGTGACCAAAAGGTGGGGAAGGGCTGAGCAATCCCGGGGTCAGCTACGCTTTGTGTATTTTATAAACCAAGATTCTCTAGCTTTGTACACTTTGCTGAGATTATTAAATCAGTTTTCCATTCCTGAGCACAACATATAGGCTATAGGGTTTATGGGGGCACTGGGGCTCTTGTGCTTACCCCTCCCCCCAGTTGAGAAAAACTGCCATAATATAAAATGGTTGATGGAAAAGAGCATCAGGGTTTGGGTTAAACAGCAAATAACAAACCCTTCTGCCCTGAGACTGAGGTAGAGTTGGAGCCTGTGCCTTCCCAGGGCATCACACTGGAGCCAGCCTCCTCATTCCACAGAATCAGGACCCACAAGCACAGCCTTGACTTTAGGCCTTTAGGAATCAGAATATGCATTTGCTGAGCTCTTATGCAAGTCACTTAAAATCTTTAATCTCCATTTCCTCTTTTACAGAATTGCAGGGAATACACAATGGCCTCTCAGCCCTGAGGATTTGCTTTAAGTTGTCCCAGGGAGCAGGAATCATGTCAGTTTTGTTCGCATTATATTCTTAGTGGTTAAGAGGGTACTGGATAGAGAAGAGTGCGCCTTAGTTCTTAGATGAATGTTGCCATGGGATCCATGCCCAGGGACTCCGTACTCCAGAAAAGTTTAGTATGCTGTGGGATGGTCTGTATGTCAAATGTGTTGCTCTGATTGGTCAATAAATAAAACACTGATTGGTCAGTAGCCAAGCAGGAAGTATAGGTGGGACTAACAGAGAGGAGAATTGAGAGAACAGGAAGGTGGAAGGAGACACTGCCAGCCGCCGCCATGACAAGCAACATGTGAAGATGCCGGTAAGCCACAAGCCATGTGGCAAGGTATAGATTTATAGAAATGGATTAATTTAAGATGTAAGAACTAGATAGCTAGAAGCCTGAGCCATTAGGCCAAACAGTTTAAATAATATAAGCATCTGTGTGTTTATTTTATAAGTGGGCTGTCGGACTGCCAGGGCTTGGCGGGACCCGGAGAGAAAACTCTCCAGCTACATTAGTATCTTGGCAATTAGAGATGACTTTCATCTTTCATTTCCCTAAGTGGCTACCACAATCCTTGGATTTTCCCTCCCCTTTGTTTAATGCCTCTCTGTCTTAGAAACTGTAGACCTATAAGAGATTCAGTATCTACGCAAGTGGATTCCACACTCTATTCCCTCTAGCTCTGGCAGGAGAAGCTCTGCACCACACTGTAATACTCAGGAAAACCATCGACAGTCCCTGTGCAATTGCTGTAGAGCATATTCAGCAGCCATCACTAAGTGCCCACCAAGTTCCTCCAGCCCCTCCTCTCATTCCATTACATAGACCCATGGAGAAGGGTCTCCACCCAGCTGCCAGTAACTTTTAGGCAGTTCGCTTCTTTTGTCTAGAGCTGTGCTGCAACCACAGCTGGCGAGTCAGATTCCCTTTTACTAAATAGTGAATGTGACCACCATGCCTGTGACCTGTCCGACGCGTGTGCCCACATTGTCCGTACTCCCTTATGACTGCCAATGTTCTCCATTCCCTTTGATGAGAGGCATTCATAGCTGACCATCCTATCTCCTGAGAAATGAAATGAAAGTTTGTAAAGCTAGAAAGGAAAGGACTAAAAATTTCCTCCTGTGAGCTCCCTCAGTGTGGACGTTGACTCTAAGCCCTTGACCACAACGACAGAAGAAGGGTAAAGCAGCTGACTACGTGGTGACTGAGAGTTCCCTGGTTCCTCTTGTCTTCAAAGCAAGTCTGTATCAAAACTACTTGTGGAAACCAAGGGGGAGATGCTGTGGTTCTGCTTCTGACATCTGACCTCAGACTTGACTTTCGGTTGAACCAAGAATAAGAGAAGTAGCTGCGGCTTGACCCTCTCCCCCATGTGGATGTATTCCCAGCTGAACCGCAAGTGCATGCAGTCCCTGCTAGAGAACAAAGTGATAGAAGCATGCACACACACACACACACACACACACACACACACACACACACACACAC
>CABHPP010118195.1:15513-42328 GCA_902168425.1 Peromyscus attwateri
CACACACACACACACACACACACACACACACACACACACACACACACCAGATGCTCCCAATGCTCGTCTCTCGGATTACTAGGAAATCTCATTTTCTCCTTGGTGCTTTTATTCCCCCCACCCCAAATTTCTATAATGGATACAAATTCCTTGTCTAATCCCCTTCTCACAGAGGAGCATTATTTAAAAAGGTAAACCAGCTGGTAAATAAATTCCTGATGTGTACATTCAAATCTGTTATCAAAAGGGTCATGTGGAAGGGCTCTGTAGTAAGTAAGGAATGACATGGAGTCTGGAAGCAGGCTTCCTGGCCTCCTATCTCAACAATAATAATTATTATTATTCTTTCTTCTTCTTCTTCTTCTTCTTCTTCTTCTTCTTCTTCTTCTTCTTCTTCTTCTTCTTCTTCTCCTCCTCCTCCTCCTCCTCCTCCTCCTCCTCCTCCTCCTTCTTCTTCTCCTTCTCCTCCTTCTTTCTTTTCCTCTTTTCCTCCCCCTTCTCCTTTTTCTTCTTCCCTGATGTGACCATAGCAAATGCCCTGACCATTCCTTGCTTCAGAGTTCTTCTCCATGATGATATCAATATCCTCTGTAGAAGGTTGTGAGAATTAAATGACTTTAAATAAGCCCCCCTCAGAAGAATGTCAGGCCCATAGCAATTACATATTTAATGCTGTTGCTCACTGCAGCAGCATTGCCATTGATCAAAAGATTTCTGGCCCGTGTTAGAGGAGAATTCTTTTCAGTCTTAAACACATCTTGTTAACTATCCATGAATATCCATGAACCCAATTTCCTCCATTGTACTGGTTCTTGGAAGCAGTCAAGCAGTTTAGGCCTTCAGTGTCCTTCTGAAGCCAACAGCGTGGTGGTGTGTTTATTTGCTGTCCATGAAAAACACACATGCTCACACGCATCCAGACAGCTCAGCTGAAACCAGGACGGATTCAACCCTGGGTAACTAATTGGCTCTGTCTCAACCACAAAGAGGTTGAAAAGTAAGTCTTAATTATGAATCGTCTTCCCTTGGTCAGCCCTGAAGGCTTTGAGGAACTGAGCACAGCCAAAGGGCAAATTTCAGAAAAGTCTGATTCACATTTAAATCCAAGTCTTTTTTCCCCTCTCCTCAAAGTTGGATGATGCCAAGTTTTAAATATGAAATGTCATTGTTTTCATACAGATATTACCAAGTGTTACCAGTTGTCATTTTGGCATTCAATGGGGTTATGATATTACAATGGCAACATTAGCATTTTCAAAAGCCTATCGCCATTGTTCTTCTGTAAATTGTTGCAGCTCATATTACCCTCCACAGAATCTTTAAAAAAAAAAAAAAAAGAATGGGGTGCTAGCATCAAAGCCAGTGGGCTGAATGATGAGAAGGGTAGTTGCCTCCTTTGTCTGGGACACTAATGGTCTCATGCTAGCACTGCCCCTGCCCTAATAGGACATGCAGCAGCCCTGTGCACCACTGTACCCATACTAGTGAATGAAACAGACACTGAAAACCTCCCACAATGCAAAGGGTTTTGATAAAATTTTACTCAGTGGCTGCAAAGCAAAAGAATCTTCCCATTCAGTGTCATTCTGACACTGAATGACAGCATGACACTGTTGGCACAGGAGTACAGATTCTGACCCAGGGTCAGAAGTACGTAATGTTGAGGCTGGCTTTGCCATTCATTCTCTGCTCTCCTCTAAACCAGTGGCTCTCAACCTTCCGGATACTGCAACTTTGATAAGTTCCTTATGTTGTGGTGACCCCCAACCATGACTTATTATTATTATTATTATTATTATTATTATTATTATTATTATTATTCTAAGAGAGGGTTTCTCTGTGTAGCCCTGACTATCCTGGAGCTCACTCTGTAGACCAGCCTGGCCTCAAGCTCTCAGAGATCCACCTGCCTCTGCCTCTCAAGTGTGCACCACTACCACCAGGCAAAACTATTTTCATTGCTACTTCATAACTGTAATTTTGCTACTGTTATGAATCATAATGTGTGGTGGTAGCACATGCCTTTAATCCTAGCAATTAGGAGGCAGAGGCAAGCGGATCTCTGTGAACTTGAGGTCAGTCAGCTCTATAGAGGGAGTTCCAGGACAACCAAGACTACACACGAAGAAAGAAACCCTGTCTCCTATCTCCTAAAACAAACAAACAAAAAAATCGTAATATAAAGATCTGTGTTTTCCGATGGTCTTAGGTGACCCCTGTGAAAGGGTCACTTGACCCCGCCCCCAAAAGGGTTCGTCTCACAGGCTGGTTGAGAAACACTGTAAGCAACATCCCTGTGCCTCTTTTTTCTCACCCATGAAACTGAAACTACTTCAGACTTTTGCTTTGGCTCAAAGTCCAAACAAAAGCAACATGCTAGACTTGCTAAAATTTAGAAAGCAACCCGTCCCCGACCATATTCTTATCTAAATTTACGATGCTTGCACTCATTGGCCTTTGAGGGATCAACGTGACACTTCCTACTTGGGCTCCCTGTGTTTCGAGAAGAGAGCACATCCGCACCGCTGTGCTTCCTTCTCTCAGGTTCCAAATCTCAACCCCTTAACCAACTGTCTCAGACATAGTCACAGTGCTCAGGGAAGCACTTGAGTCAACGTCCCTACGGAATAATTCTGTTCACTTCTAAACAGTCGACACCATACCTCCCCACTCATCAGCCAGCACACAGACATTGTGTTCTCTGAGGATCCGCCATCTGAGACCAGGTCCTTAACAGCATTATCTCAGGTCCTAATGTTCTCTCTTCTATGACATAAATACCTTTTTTCAAAGAGACAAATCAGCTGCTGCTTGGAGACTGTGTTAGCCTTCTTTATTGCACTCAAAAAACAACTTAAGACACACA
Organism: Peromyscus attwateri; assembly: GCA_902168425.1. Lineage (NCBI taxonomy): Eukaryota > Metazoa > Chordata > Mammalia > Rodentia > Cricetidae > Peromyscus > Peromyscus attwateri. Next base: position 18,380 of record CABHPP010118195.1, read on the forward strand.
CACAGAGGATATTCAAACAGGTGGTGGCGGTGGGTTTTCTGTTTTTGTTTTTAATTCTTTTTAACTCAGTTAAATTTTTATTCAGTGAAAAAAGTTGACACCAAGACAAAAAAAAATTATCTTAAAACTGTGCAACAATGTAGTAAAATCTTCAGCAGAAATCAGTGACTTGGAAACCTAGCAAGGCAATTGAAGTTATAAATACCTAATTTTACTTTGGAGAGAAACAAGTACACAGTGTTTCACTTTAAATAAGAGCAGAACAGGCCTTTATTTTGCTGCAGATACTTCTGACTTTGCCTAAAGTGTCTAAGAAGTCTTAACAAGAGTCTTTAAATGAGGAGTGACATGGGATATCTGAGGGTAATAATGCTCCACTTCGGCATTCATGCGCAGCCCATTGAAGTTATTACACATGAAACCAGTACCATTCTTGGGTAATCACTTGGCTCTGATGATTAAATTTATAATATGGCTGCTCAAAACAATAGGGGCAGAAACACATGCAATTGATCCTCCCTCAGCCGCGTTCAGCGGTGGCATTCCAACTGAGGACACACTTCTCGACTATCTAGCCCACAGTGCACATCTCTTGCGACTTATCCCATATCTCAGTCTTGCATAGGAAGTAGTCTATATAAACTTAATGCTCTGGCTTGTATTACACAAAAGTTGTACCTGAAAAGCAGCACACACTCCAGCTAAGAAAAACATAGTTGGAATGTTGAAATACAATCCCAACACAAGGAAGCGCCTGCAGAGTTCAGAGTCGATTCTTACAGCGGCAATGGGATGGAATTCAATTTTGTTATATGTCTGGATTTCTCCTGAGGGGAGCCTCTCCTCACCTCTCTGCAGAAGGAAGAGAAATCTCAGGAGCTCACCATGGCCCTCTTCATGGGACAGAGAACTAACCTACGAGATGGGGTTTGGGCCCAGGGAATAGAGTCTTACTAACTGTGCTGACCACTGGGGGCCATATGAAGGCAGGATCCACTGGTGCTTAGCTGGAAGGGGCTCAGCATTACCACTGGCCTTCCTAGCTCCCTTCTAGACACCTAGTGTCTTCTGAAGGGCCTGTTCTAGAAGCTGGAGAGTGTAGTTTAATCTAGCAGGCCACTTATCTGGAGAGGAGAGAATAGGCAAGCGACTGTCCCCTGCCAGCTTGCAAACATACCTAGTGATGCAATCAGAGGTAGGCCTGAAGAGCCATTCCTCCAAAAGCCAGAGTGCCAGCCAGTTGCCCAGCAGCAGGCCAAGCTCTCTGGCTCGCTAGGCATCAAGCAGTCATAGAGAGTCTCACCTGTCTGCTTAGATGTGGCCCCCTCTCCACAGCCCTTGGGGGAACTCTCCTCTGTCACTGCATCCACATAGACCCACATCCCACAAAGCTCAAAGGGTAGTCAATACAGGAAGGAGAAAAAAATCAGTTCCCACATAGTCCACAGGAAACCAAGTACATGGTATTCCTGTATATTCCATTCCCTGTGAGGTGGAAACTTTCCAAGACTACACATAGCTTAGTTTTAATTTCCTATTGTCACTCCAACCTCTGGACTCTTGCAGATGATGTGAATACATCAAAAACCTCCACAAAGCTAAGCAGAAGGAAACGGGAGTGCGTGCTTGAAAAGTTCACAAAAATATACAATTTACACATAGCTGCATCTATCTGGCTTAGTCTTCAGGACCTCAGCTCTGCTATTTATATAAAATATTCTAGCCTTAAATGGCTATATGTTTTCAAACAGCACAGTGCATCTTCTGAGGAGAGGGGTCGTGGTGGGTCTGTACAGTACTATGGTTCAGCATCGGGAGGCCCTGGAGACTGGCCTCAATGCTTGGCAACAACTCACGTTGCCTGCAGGAGACATATGCTCTGTGGAAAGGCTTGCCTGCAGAATAATAGACAATAATGCCTCGGAGCCTTTTACACCAGCTTCTACAAATGCCACCAAAAACTTGGCAGGAAAAGAAAAGGAGAAAATATACTTTCCTAGCAGTTCAATTCAATGGCTTGCCTCCCACCAGACTGTTAATCTTTCAGCTACTTAAAGACTTCATTTAAGTGGAGGTGGTGGGGCTGGGGGAACATTGAGCAAAACTTCAAAGCAAGACAAGATAAAGCTGAAGAAATTCCAGTCTGGGGGAAAAATAATGAAAAAGGGGGTGAGAGGAAAGAAGAGAAAAAAAAAATAAGTTGTAAGACAGCTGACTCCTTTTTCCTAGCATTTGATACCAGGAACTACAGCCACACAGCACACTATGTATCATCTACAGGTCAAAATGCTCATTTAATGCACATATATATCCTAAAAAAATGGCTCTTATTTTCCAAACAATCCTCAGGTAAATTGAGACTCTCTTCCCACCAAAGAATGATACTTTTAGTTAAAAGGAAACCAAGCACTTGTGAGGAAGGACACGTTGCATGGAAGGGGAGGCAGGTTTCACAAAACTTGCATATAGAAAACGTGTTCAGAGGCATAACTTTGGAATATTCGCAGAGCTTGCTGCCCTTCCGCTGGGAGGAAATCCTCAGTGAGTTTGTTCATACATCACAAGTCACGACAAGCTGGACATGGGTGCCTACACGCTGGACGGATGGGCGGGTTGAGGCCACAAAGAAGTCCACAGCACTTTCAAGTGGCCGGTGACATGAAACATGGCGGCGGGGGTGGGGTGGGGGTGGGAGGGGAGGTGCTGTGTTTAGACATACATGGTGTTTCACAGAGAAAGCAAGTGAACAAATCTGCTGATGGAGAAGGCAAATGTTTAGATCACCTCCATCCCTGGCAATACCTACAACACTCTCTAAGGATGGGTGGGGGCACAGGCTAGGGAAGTGGGGGTGGGGGGTAGAGGAGGGGTAGAGTGGGGATCCAGAGAAGGCACTGACCAAATTCAAAATGACTGCATATATCAGTATGGACTTTTGAGGACAATTCAGTGGCTTAAACCCAATATAAAATTTTACATTTGAAATTCTTTGGTGGTGAGTAAAAACAAAAGGAAAACTCAAATAAAAAAATGGAGACATGGCATATTATATTTGCAATGCATATCTATCATGGCACAGATCTAGAACTTTCTCCCACAACCACAGTAATTTTTTTTTTCAAGTGACAATGATCCCAGTGTATAAGAAAGCAGTGTCAACACTTGGCAGCTTCCAGAGGTACACTTTCTACAGAGACATGCACAGTAAAAGCCCACAGATTCCTAGAAGACTGGGGGTGTGGTTTGCAGGGCTTTCTAGGCTATAGTTCCACTGAATTGGAATCTAGCACTGACCAGAACTCTCTCCTGCCAAAGACCTGTCCCTGACATGAGCGAACTGAAACGGACTGCTCCTGCGTCCCCTGCCATGGGCAAGGGACCCTTCACACTGGGGGTTTCAGAAGACCACTAAAATATGGCCTTATACAGAGTCCCAATAAATTAACAAAAACAACAGAACAGGACCTTCCCCCACAAGTAACCCACACACTTATGTAAACTAAATCCAAACAAAAGGTAAAATCTGAGCAGTTTTCAAGGAGAAATGTGATTCTGCCCATCACTCTCTCTCTTGAAGTTTTTATTAAATACATTTCTGCGTCTTAGAAAAATAAAAAGAATGGTCAATTTAATGAACCAAAATGATCTCACAGACTTAAAAGCATGCCCAGCAAGCACAGCTTTGTAAGACGACATCAGTGTCAGATCAAAGCAACGTGGTCACTAAAATCAACCTGGTCTCAAGTTCACAGTTGATACTACAAAGTTTATTCATTCCTTTCTCTCCGTTTTTTTTTTGTTTTGTTTTGTTTTTGTTTTTGTTTTTTTGTTTTGTTGTTTTTTTTGTTGTGGTGGTGGTGGTTTTGGCCCATATAAAAATAACATGTTGCAACTCAAAGTGCATCTTTTAAAATAAACCATCAACTATCTTTATCAAATAAAATATTTACACCATTTGGTTTCTAATGAGAGACGCTCCTTCACGCTATCACCATGGGGACATCGTCTGAGAATCCAGTTATCATAGGAGCATCTTCATCGTCCTCTCCTGAAGACAAAACAGTCAGACCTTGGTGAGTTCCAGGGGAGTTTTATATGACCCCACATGCCACCACTCTGCCCATGCCCACAGCCTTACAACACCCCCCCACCCCCACCCCAGCTAAACCAACACTAACTAGTCCTGAACCCAGCTTGGCTTTCCTCTGCTCAGGTCACAATCTTCCCTTCCCTAAGTGACCCAACTTATTTTAATATTTTGAAGTAAAATCTGTAGCAAGATAAATCTCATCCCCTACAGCTAAATGGGTGGGTTGGTTTCTCCTACTTGAATTATCTGTTGTCCCCTTTCTCTTTTGAATCTGAACTGCTCTGAGGACACAGAAATGGGTGGGTGGGGTGTGCTTAAGAATTTTGAGGGCAACTTCCCAGATTTCATGGCTGTCCCTTTGAGATTCCTGTTGCTTGGCATTTAGTGACTCTTGAATGGCACCCTAACAGGGCAACCAAAGGGAGCCATGCATGCCAGGCACTCCAGGTGCTTGCTGATTAGCAAAAACAAAATCTGAGAAGGCGAGGGTATACAGGTTATATCACATGGCCACTGGGTCGGAAAACACACCGCTTCATAAAGAGAAAAGCAGCAACAGTGGTCTATGGGAAACTCACATCCGGTGCCTTGAGTTTGGAGAAGCCTTTCCCACACTCAGTTTATTACATGACCTGGCTACTAGCTCTCTTGGTTTAGGGTTTGCAGCATGCAAGACTTCTCATGGGGATCAAAAGGTTTCCTTTCCTCTTACTGTCCATCACCCCCACACAGAGTAAGAGGAGGCTGCGCTTGCTTGCAATGGAAAGAGGTGTGGCTGACTGAAGGGCTTCACACAGAAGCTGACTGGAGATGTGACCCTTTCTTCTTGAAGCCCTCCAGAGGGAGGATTAGACCAGGGTCAGTCAAACACACTTGAGGATTGTTTTGAAATTTGGGGAGCATCCAAACCCAGGCCCTGGTATTCTCTGTTCAAAAGGGACCCTTCCACTTCTCCCTGTTAGGGCCAGAACTACACAACTAAAGAGACTGTGGCATTTCGATTAAGGAAAGATCCCAGACAGTGGGAACACTGGAGGGACACCTGTCCTGAAAGGCTGAGCTGAAAGAATCTTCCCTGATCACATCTCTGGCTCTATGGTGTTTGCCCATGGTACCCCTGCCTACTTACCCAGGTCATCCCCAGAGGAGAAGATGGCCGAGCCCAGCCTGGAGCTGTAGTGGCTGTTGGCGAAAGCAGTAAAGCTGCTTTGTAGGCGACGGTGCTTCGTGTAGAGGATGGCAAAGCCGACACCCAGGCTCAGCAGGATCAGGAACAAGATAGGAACCACTACAGCGGCAACATCCGTAGACCTGGCAGCCTGGACCGCGGCTGTATCTCCACCTGTGGAGGCAACATTTCCTGCCAGTGAGCCTCCTACCTGAGGGCAGGAAAAGGATGGCCCTGGCAACTTCTCCAGGCCTCACCAGAGAGAGAGAGACAGAGAGAGAGACAGAGAGAGAGAAGGAAAGCCAGCCAGCCCAGAGTTTGCAAGGGTTCCAACACAACCGGCTTGCTTGCTTGTCTTGTGTGACATGTTCCAGCACATGCGTGAAGCCTGATGTTTTCCAAGTGCTTGCCATGAGCCCCTAGACCGTGGGCCTTGCACATGCAAATACAGTAATTACATTAGACTCCTAATCACTGCCTTGTTGGTTATTTAGATAATCTCTTGGAAGGGAGACCTTTGTTGGGACATCAACACTGATTTCATTAGCATTATTACTTAAGGCCGCTTGCTTGCCTACATAAGAGGATGTGAAATCAGACCACTAATTAACGAGATTGCAATTATTTCCCCCTACTTGGCACCAAAGTCACTCCGCACTGCAATTACCTGAAGCTCCGCAAACCGGATTCCTTCACTGAAACACTGACTCGACAGCTCACCAAGTTTTATGGTTTTTTTTTTTCTCCCTCTCTTTCACTTAAGTAAAAGAGAGAAACAAGCTTTCTATATACATTTGACATTTGTAAAAGCTCACTACTAAGCCTCTTGGCTGTCTATAACCTGACAAAGATGCTGTCTTCTCATGGTCATAAACAAATGATGACTCTAGATGGCTTATGGATAGATAGGTCCTCACTGGGGCTCTGGAGAAAGGCCATTCTCCATCCTTCAACTCCACATCTGTTGGAGTTGGGGGTCATCCTCTTGAGAGTGAGGAAACTTTTCACATTACAAATCTTGGAGCTAGCCTGAACTTAGGGGCAGGAAAATGGAGCTATGCAGTCAGTTTTTAGCAAAAGAGGCAGAGTGACCTTTCCTTGTGCATAGTTACTATAGACCTTGGAGTTGCTCCCTGGTGTAGGGGGAGATGGCATAAGCAAGCTCCCCTCTCACAGAGACAGCATCATAGCTACCCAGAGAGCGCCAAGCAGACACAGTATCCATGAAAATGGACCAGAGAACAGCCATTTCTTGTAAGTGTAATCTAGCAATTCAGTATGTATGGCTCTATTTAAATTTCTTTCATTTTCTGAACAGGAAAAAAGAATAGTTCCCAGCCTACCCCAATGATGAGGTGATAAATTAAAGAACTACTCCCTGGGGCTGGAGAGATGGCTCAGAGGTTAAGAACACTGCTTGTTCTTCCAAAGGTCCTGAGTTCAATTCCCAGCAACCACATGGTGGCTCACAACCATCTATAAAGAGATCTGGTGCCCTCTTCTGGCCTGCAGGGATATATGCAGACAGAACACTGTATACATAATAAATAAATAAATTTTTAAAAAAAGAAGTGTTTAAAAAAAAAAAAAAAAAGAACTACTCCCTGGCTGGACTGCTGAGAGTTTTATCAGCCTGATTCCCTAGAAGCAGCTGCCAGGGAGGGGCCTCATGACAGACAATTTCTCCCAAGGTGTATTTCACAGACTAATAACTAGTTTTGTTTAAACCAGGGTTATTAAGGAAAAAAGCGTATTATCACGAGTTTTGCTGCTTGCTTTCCATAGGACCTTCCCAGAGCTTTGACTATGCCATGACTCTCTAATGGGAGTTAGAAGAAGGAAGTGTTCATCCTCGAAGACAGTGGTCCTCAACCTTCCTAACGCTGCGACCCTTTAATACAGTTCCTCATGTTGTAGTGACCGCCAACTGTAAAATTATTTTTGCTGCTCCTTCATAATTATAATTTTGCTACTGTTGTGAATCGTAATAATTTTGGAGATGGAGTTTGTCGAAGGGGTCGAGACCCACTGGTTGAGAACCACTGCTCTAAGAGACTGCTCATTCTGCAGAGGCCCCACCCCTACCCCAACCCAGGAAGGATTGTGAGGGAACACTTAACAGCAACCCTGCCTGGCTCTTGGCTAGAAATAAAGGCACCTGCAAAGCCTAGTGGTGAGATATTTGTTGAAATCCTGGCCAAGCTACCACAATGCAAGTACTTTCCTTATAAAGCAGCAATGTGACCTAATGCTAGTATCTGTGTGTCCCCAAGACAGAGATCCCAGGTCACCGCAGAAAGTGCTAGCTTGTCCGTGGTGGGATGAGCTAATGACATGGGGAGTTACAGGTCTATTAACACATTCAAGGCTCCAACAATTCTCATGGAAACCGCCAACAAAACTCCTGTTCGTCTAGCCCCCGATGGTTAATCATCACGGTGAGCTTGACTGGATTTACTCAATCATGTGAAAGACTGAGGCATATTTCTGGGTGTGTGTCTGTGAGGGCCTTTCCGAGGGAATAAGTAGGGGGAAAGACCCACCTTCAATGTGGGCGGCACCATCCCCATGGGCTTGGGCCTTGGATGTAGTGAAGGAGGAGACGGAGAGGGCTAAGGACCAATATTCCTCTACTATTAGCTTCCTAATTGCTAACGCAGCCTAAGCAGCTGCCCCAGACTCCTGCTGCCACGCCTTCTCTTCCATGACGGGCTCTATCTCCTCAAACCACCAGGCAAAATCAATCCCCTACTCTCAATTTGCTTCTTGCTATGTAGCTGGTCACAGTAATAAGAAAAAAAAAAAAAAAAAAGCAACTCACAGACCTACTGAGTTTCCTAAATATAGCCTCCTTCTTGCCGTTTCCTGAACTCTACACTCAACGTGGTATCTTGCAATCCCAGTACTTTCTGTACTAGTACCATGGCCGGTCAAGAAGTATTTATTAACTCCATCAGTACGTGACTGAATTGGTACCTAAGTGGTTTTCTTAGGCACACAGACAGTACTTGAAATGTGTTTTAGAAAGATCATTGGGAAAAACCGTCACATGCCTCTCCTTCCTCGGAGCAGGACACACACCACAACTCACCTGAGCTCAGTTCATCGTACAGCAGCACCGCGGGCTCCCCACAGATCTGGCTGCCGAAGAGACACCGCGCTTGGACCGTGAACGTGTAGTTGTGACCCATCTTCAGGTTAGACACTTTAAAGAAATTGTCAGTCGTGTTCCCAAGGTACGCAGTGAGATTCATAGCACTGTCAAACATGTGGATCTCATAGCCCTGCAAACAAAGCACCCAATGGACCGTTCAGAGGCTGGAATAGGGGGCCTGATGGTTTCTGTTACTGGCTCCAGTTGTAGGGGAGTCCTTACTGCGGGGGGTTTTATGGATGCTGATACACGTTGTTTCTTGCTAGCTCTTTTGATGATGTGATTGAGATACTAAACTCAGAAAACAGGATTTTCCCTACTGACAACGTGCAAAGTATGGCTTATAGGAGAACCATTGCAACCGTCACACGTTCAAAGGTCCAGGCAGCAGCTGCTTGTGTCCAGCAATACCAGTGCCTCAAAGAACCCAGGCACTTTACTAATACTTTGCTGTAAGGGATTTGACTAGTGATACCTCTTGGTGGCAGTGGGCACAGGCAAGACTAGGGAACATGCCATCAGAAAAGGAAACACGTGCCTCCCTAGAACAAACTGTGGAAGGCCATTGTCATTCACTTCCTGTCTCCTAGCTTTCTAGCTCTTTGCAGACTGATCCCAGAGTCAAACAGCCTGGTATTGACAGAGAAGCACGTAAGCATCTCGGTGGCTCTATTCACAAGAGGACAGTATGAAATAATCTCTTCCCCCACTGCCTCAGGAAGTCCCAGACTGTTGTGCTAAGAAATGGACAGGCCAGACCCAAGATGCTGGCTGGGATCAGACTGGTGGCCAACTTCTCTGCTGCCCTCCAACACCCCAGTGTCAAACTCTGTCCACATCTGAGCCCACCGGGCAATCAGCCTCTTGGCTCCTACCCCACTGATATGTCTCTAATGCTAAGCCAGGAGGAGGAGGAGAGGAGGGCACGCCACATCTGTGCCAGCATCCTTCACTAGAAATGGAATACCGGCCTGTGCTCTCAACCTAAAGCTGGGCTCCTGCTGTCCATATAGGCTCCCCTAGTGGCAAATGGCTGTCCACATGCCTGGCACCACACCTTTTCTTATAAGCTAGTAATGATTATCTATTATCATGTAAATCCAGTGTAGAACATCTGTCATATACATAAAGACACAAATGAAACAATGTACATAACCATCAACCACCTTTCCTTCCGTAGTTCTCCTGTTAGGCATGTATGTTTCCTCTTTCTTTCTATCATGAAGCAGAGTATATGCAACTTCAATGCATTGCTCTCTCAAAGTAAAATCTTAGAACTAAACCAGGGAATGTGAACATTTCAATGTGTTTTTTTTAATAAGTATTATCAAAAAGCCTTCCAGAACTTTGAACGGACTTACATTCTCAGTGTCATTCCCCAGCCACTTCCCACACTGGCATTACTCTCCCAGAGTCCTTTGCAGACTTGATGTCTTTGCCGTCAGCTAGCTGGGAGCCTTTCTTTTCCTGCTCCCAGCTGCTGGAGTGCTTTACTGTTCAGTACCTTGTCAACACTGCAGGGTTCCTGGGTAGATTTCATATTCTTAAGGACATTCAACACGTAGATATCACAGCTCTGGGAGCTGTGAGGAGGCTCAAATACCTGAGCCTGGCTCTCACATCACACTGCAGAAAACCCTTGGGCTCTTTGCCTACACTGTTCCTCCAGGTGACTGCAGCTGGACCATCACAGCCCTGCTTTGCTTTCAAGGGGACTAAGCCAGCTCCAATGACTAATGAGTTCACCCTCCTGGGCAAATCTCGTGGACCTCACTCTTCCTTCCCATAGTGTCAGAGTACTGGCCTGCCAATAGCAAAACAAAGGTGTTTTTTTCATATGCCAACAAAGCATCTTCATGGACTTCTTGCTCCTCCTAATGACTCTGAGGGGACGCTGACAAGGTACTAGAGGGAGAGTGTGACTCAGCTTCCTGGCACTGGAACCACAGCCTAGATGTCAAAGGGTCGGGGAAAGGTGGGGCGCTTGGTCCCAAGGCTGAGCATGGGTCCAGAAGCACCACCAATCTCCCACCCATCTCTTTCTTCCAAGGACAAGTGTGTGCTGTGAGTGCTGAATACAGAGGTTCTCACACTTAATGGGCAGCATGAGCATTTCACTAATCAGCAAAGGGTCCTCTCGTTCTCAAGTTCACGCCTATGCCCGCTGCTTGCCTGCCTTCCTTCTTCACGCTGTCTGCCAGCCTGCTGTTAATGAACTCATGTCTAAAACAGCCTCTCAGCTAGAGTTCCAAAGTCATTGAGGATGCACGAGGAGGAACTTACCCTGGTTTCACTGAACTGCTTTTCTTTTAAGGCGAGGCTTTTCCAAAAGAGAAGAACGTGGTCATTTTCTGTGATGATTTTTAAGGCGTCGGGTGCCGATAATGAAACTGAAAATAGATAGTTAGTAGACATATATCTGAGCCTTCGCTTGCTCATCTAGAAAAAGAGGCTGAAAAAAATGCTCCCAGCCTCCAAGGGTTGCAATAACGATGAGATGATGAAAAAAACAAAATGAACGTGAACACGGCTCAGTATCACACTAGTGGTGGTTGTTAATAGTCCTTTAACCATGAAATGTGGTCATAAGGCAGAGGCAGCAAGGACCAAGGAGAGAGAACAAGTTATGTCTGAACACAGGGCCCCAAAGAGCATGGAGAGTGGCCCAGGTCTATGACATGCATCACCAGCCTTAATGGGCCTGAACCCCCACCTGCAACTGTTGACATTGTTTGCTGGAATCTAGGCAGTGGCGTCATGACTCACTCACTGGGCAGAAGACTAACCAGTCCTCTAGCCCACAGCCTTATGGTCTCCTCCCATTCTATCTGCCTGATCACCAAGAGGGCCACTGTGACACAGTCCAGGTCCTCACTGGGAAATACTGTGGAGTTTCTTAACTCTCTTGAGCACTCCTCCTTTCCTCCCCTAGCCATGGCAGGACACACTAAGGGAGGGCAGTGTGAAAAAAGACTCACAGAGACTGGGTGCCGCTCCGTGGTAGAGTGCTTGCCTAGCATTCAAAGACACCCTGAGTTCAAGCCCTTGAATTGCATTATAAAAACCAACCAAACAAACAAACTTCAAGAATACAGAAAATAAGAGTCTTGCTCAGACGACTGAGTCGTGGCCCCCTCACCCAAACCCAGGAAACCTCACATCCCTGCCTTGGTCCGCTGTAGCATGGAGAGAGAAGAACCATGCTTGCATGTTCTACAAAGATACCTTCCTCTGTGCCAAGGTCTGCAGGCATGAGGTTGCTCAGTGTGCAGGAAGGCCTTTCTTCCTTTCCACTTACCTGTGGTGATTTTTATGCTGGAATCTTTGCTCATGTTCCCCAGCTGGACAATAATGTGGTATTTCCCTCCAGGTTCCAGCTTGTTAAGGCTGTACTCCACAGTACTGTTGCGAGATTTGATTTTGTAGCTCCTATCCGTCTTTCTGATCAGATCTTTCACTGCAATGGCGTAGAACTAAGACAGACAAGAGGGAGGATCTGAGTAGCAGTCAGAGGCAAGGCCTTTTGCGTGAAATCAGCTCCTGATTATTAATACCTTACACAGTGTAAGTGCCATTCTCAGTCACCGTTCTATTGTTGTGAAGAGACACCGTGGCCAAGGCCACTCTTATAAAAGAAAGCGTTTAATTGGAGGAGCCTTGCTTACAGTTTCAGAGGTAAGTCCATTATCATATAGCAGGAAGCATGGCTGTATGCATGGCATTGAACACCAGCCGAGAGCTTTACATCCTGATCTACAGGCAGAGAGAGAGAGAGAAAGCCTGGGCCTGGAATGGACACCTCAAAGCTCACCTGAAGTGACACACTGCCAACAAGGCCACGCCCATTCCACTAAGGCCACACCTATTCCAACAAGGCCACACCTATTCCAACAAGGCCACGCCCATTCCAACAAGGCCACACCTCCTAATCCTCCTAATCCTTTTGAACAGTTGCTCTCCCTGATAACTGAGCATTCAAATCTATGAGACTACGGGGCCATCTTTATTCAAAGCACCACGGTCACGTAACAGTGAGCAGACCATCTTGTTCAGGGAGTAATGACGAGAGACAACGTGTGTGCGTGTTCCATACAGACACAATCCTTTTTCAGGTATGTTCAATGTGCAGTTGGTTGAACACACAGATATGGAACTCAGGCACGGGGCTGACTTTTCTGAGCCTCTAAGTCTGACTTAGAAAGTTTTCAGGGCAGCTAGGGTCTATCTTATAACAAGCATACATTTCCAGAACTGCATGCACGAGTGTCATAGAGAAAGGGTTGGGAAGAGAAGGGGAAGGAAAAAGGGAAAGGAGGAGAGGAGAAGGGAAGGGAAGATAAGAAAAGGGAAAGAAAGGGGAGAAAGGGGAAGCAGGAATGCAGAAAAGGGAGACGAGGGTATGAAAGCAGAGGAGGAAACCACTCTAGGAAAAGCCACACTAATTGTAACATCAGCAGCCAGGCTTCTGTCTCTCCACCATGACAACAGTGTCTGGATACTGACAGAGAGGAGACATGGATGCCGATGCTCAGCTCCAGCTCTAAAGCACAAACAGCCCCAACCTGTTCTCCCAGGCTGCTTCTTACATAAGGAGTACGGAAGGAAGGGGACACAAAGGACACACAGGAAACCTGATCACCAGGGAGAATCTGAGAATCAAGAGGCGTCTCAGCAGCCAAGAGGAAACCACATGCTGAAGTGTAGGGGTGAGGGGCAGAGGTCAAAGCGGTCCGGAGCAAGGAAGAACGGGGTATTCCCAGGATCAACAGCCTGTCCTAATTTTTGGCAAGGGATAGAAAACTATGAAAAAGTTGAGATGGTAGATGTTTTAGGCTTTGAGGGTCTTAGGATCTCAACCGCAAATAATTCTATCGCACAAAAAACAGACCCAAGCCATATGTACACAGATGGGTGTGGCCTTGGTTCCAATTAAACAATAGTTTAAAAAATTATCCATAGGCTGGATTGGGCCTGCAGGTCTTCAAGTGCTGAGCTCTGGTTGATGGAGGAGATTGGGATAGCTGAGGAAGGGCAAAGAAATAGGGTGTCCGGGGAACAGTGGAGGGGAGCCAACTCAGAAGGGGTTCCTGTGAAGATCTGTCTTTGACCACACAGAAATGGGGACAAGGCCTGTTGAGCTCAGCTACTCCCTGTGTCACCTGTCACATGACCTGACCCCTTCCACCGCACTCCATTTACCCACAGCATGCTAAGCGTAAACACGGCAGGCTGCACGCCTTCCCACTCACCAGGTCCTGGTCAGGAGAGTCGTAGGGCGATTCCCACTTGATGACCGCTGAGGTTTTGCCTATTTGGACCGCGTGCAGGTGACGAGGTGGAAGCCTGCTGTCTGGGATCATCTTCACTACGACGTAGTCCGAAGATGGCCCTAGGTAAGGGATCAACACCCGGACCTAGGGTCCAAGCACACACAGGGAAAACAATACCACACGGGCTCATGCAACCTCTGCCATACTGTTTTTCAATAAGCTAATGACACATGACCACAATTAAAATTCAGTTAGCACAGAATAATATAAAATAGTTCCCTGCCTGACCTAGACAGTTTTCCTGTTTTATCTTCCATCCAGAAATGCCCTAGACATATATAAGTATCTATGCTTATATATGCGTATATATGACTAGGGCATTTCTAGAATTCGAAATTCTAGAATTTGAGGAACTGCCTCCAACATTTAACCTGTGGGGCATTTTCTTGATTGATGACTGATGTGGTAAGGCCCAGTCCATTGTGGGCGGTGCCACCCCAGGCAGGTGGTCCTGGGTTCTATAAGAAAGCAGCCTAAGGAAGCCTCAGGAGGCAAGCCAGCAAGCAGCACTCCTCTATGGCCTCTGCATCAGCTCCCGTCTCCAGGTTCCTGCCCTGACTTCCTTTAGTGATGGACTTTAACCTGTAGGATGAAATCAGCCTTTTCTGCTCCAAGTTGCTTTTGGATGTGGTGTTTATCTCAGCAGCAGAAAGCAAAGTGTGGCAACGCACATACCTTCTTCCACGTCTTGGCACACACATGTGTAACAATACAGACGCTGGATTGCTGGGAGTGGACTCTGACAAAGGCATTGTGATTCGTTTGCCAAGAGACCCACGCTCCACCACTGAGCTGCATTTGGGAAACTGACTGTGGGAACTTACAAAGAAGATGACTCTAGGTCCCCAGGTCTCCATTCTACTAGGGCTGCGCTCAGGAGAAATCTCCTTTAAAGACAGGAACTCCTGTTTCCCTGGTGCAGAAAGCTTACCAGAAACAAATACTGCTCATCCTTGCTGACAATGACTGTCTTATTGTGGAGCGAAGTGGTTAAGCTCCTAGGGTTTCGGTAGAGGTCAAGGAAGGACGTGGCATAGAAAATGCCATAAACCTGGTAAAAGCAGAGAAGGGAAAAGGCGATCAGCCTATGGGTCAATGCCCTCAAGTTGAAATTGCCGACTTGAGACCTCGGAAGTAGTTCTAAAGCACCCAGAGAAATCTTCCTTCACCCTTTATTACATCGGTCGCACTTGGGAACGGGCATGTGTGTGTGTGCGCCTGCAAAGGTGAGCATGAGCAGCTCTGCCTCTCACAGAGCTGCTTCTTGAGGAAGGATGGGCAGGGAAGGAAAAAAAGCACCAATTCGGTCATGAGAGCAAATGAGAAGCGCTGGCTGCCATTCCAAGCTCTGCAGGAAGGGTCAGAGCAAAGAGGGGTGACATTATACAATCCCACGGCAGTGACAGGGGAGCTGAGCGGCTACACTGAGGGGTCAGAAGCTGAGGCGGGAGTTGTCGAGTGAGTGTGGGAATCTCAGCAGCCTGTGGAGTGGACACAAGAGGACAGGTGCAGCCAGTTTCCCCAACCCTCGCAGTTTTCCTTTAGTGCAACCCTGGTGGGAAGAAGTCTGCCTTCCCTACCACTGTGGAAGCTGAAAGAACCAGAAACAAGGTGTCAGCCAATGAGATGCAATCAGGTGTCAGCCAATAAGATGTAAGCAGGTGTCAGCCAGTGAGATGCAATCAGGTGTCGGCCAATGAGACATAAGCAGAAGTGCCCAGTGGGAGGGTCCAGCAGGCTCTTTTAAAGGCAGGACAGCCCCTAAATTCTTGCCCTCCTGCAGCCTAGCATTCAGACAATGACTGCAGCTCCAGCAGGTTGTCTGCCCAGATGACCTTACAGATGCACACCATTGGCTGGAGATGGCAAGGCCTGTGTCCTCTCTGGGGTGAAAGTGTGTTGCTGCAATAGAGGCCCTAAACTTGACTTGACCAAGGGCATATTTAAAGCACACTCTAGGGGTCCATGTACGAAGCTGAGGGGATCTCAAACCAGGGAGCTGGACTAAACAAGGAATGACAGCTGAGTGAGTTCAAATGGGAAGGAGCACACTGAAGAAGATAAAGTAGGATTAGTGTACTTCTTCCCCCGAGCATATGCACAGGAGGCCAGGTACCTGAAGGTACACATCTGCAGGTACCCTGGGCATAGAGAGGGGGCTGCCTGGGGATGTCAGTGTCCCAGCAACAGTGCCACTTCCTGTAACTCTGCTCAGAAGAAGGTCTGGAAAAGGAGGAGCTCGGACAGCGAAAGAGGAAAGGTGGCCTCCTGCGGCCAGTTAACTGGGAGGCGGGAAGAGAGAAATTGAGGGGATCCAAGGTGGGAGAGCAAGTGCATATGGGACAGCAAGAAAGGAACAAGGGGGACACAAGGCTTCAATGGGAGGCCATGGTCCCAGTAGGGGCTTGGTGCTCAGTAGGATTATCTCATTATAACAGAGCCCATGGGACACGGGGTAGGGTAGCTAGTGACGGGAAAGGGTTCCCAGAGCCCATGGGAGTCAGGAGACAAGAGGAGCCCCTCAGAGATGGTGAAGAAGCTGGCCACGAGTGCTGCCAGAGTACTCAGTGAAGAGACAGGAGCAGGGGACGGCCACCCATTGGGCCTCGTTGGACTCATCACATACGAAGTTGGCTGTGTGACCAGTGAAGGCACGAGCCAGGGCACGGCACAAGCAAGGGGGCTTTTACAAACTGGCATGCAAAGAGAGGCTCTAGCATTGTGTGCCACTCCATTGTTCTGTAGACCACACCTTACTATGGAGGACTGCTCAGCGGGACAAGTGGGCCTGCACCAAGTTGAGCCTATTAACAGAGAATAAATGTCTCCTTGTGGGTATGTATACTCTCCTTCAAGGTAAGAGGGAGTGCTAAGTGCTAAGGCTTGGGCTTTTGTCCCTGTCTCTTGCTCAGCATCACATTGTGGGGCATGTAAAAGAGCAGAACCATATTAAATTAAAGAATTCAATCAAGCTCACCACCCAGGATGAGTTCCTTAGTGCATGAATACAGCACTCCGCATGCGTGGTCTGTCTATCCAGTGACAAACATCAGGGAGCTATCTCCGAGGCCAGCAGAGCGAGGTCAGGGATGCAGGGCTGGCTGGGATGCCAGGTCCCTTCAGAAGGTAACCCTGAGCTGGCAGGTGGCTTGTGTTTGGGGAGAGACGAGAAGCAAGAGCAGAGACGGGGAAGGAAGCCCCGTGGCTGTCCAGGGGCTTAAACTTAGGGAGGTTTCAGACAAACTTGGGATGGTCATTCTTGTCCACTTACCACATTCTTGGGGCCGGTCCACGTGCACTCCACAGCAGTCTGGTTAATGGCCTTGGCTTTGAGACTAGGAGCAGGTGGACGGATGCCTCTGGTCAAGACATGCTCAAATGCCAGAGGACTATCCCCCAAGTCTGTCTTGGCCCAGGTGGAAATCTCATAGGACGTGTGAGCTGTCAGATTGTTAACTGTGAAAAGAAAGAAGGGGAATGTCAGGGATGTGTATATGTGGCATGTGTGTGTGTGTGTGTGTGTGTGTGTGTGTGTGTGACAGCCAAGAATTTGCTTGGGTTTGCACACCCTACCTTTCAATAGTTTGCAAACTCATTTAATATTTTACTGCTGTTTAGCACATGTAACTTTTAGAGACTAGGTAACATCTAAAGCTGATGTGTTGATGTACAATTGGCAAAACACTCCTGCATTTATTTGGCCTTGTGTGATAGGAGGCCTGAGGCTCACACCCATCAGTCCAACCACTGTAGGAAATCAGAGAGGGTCTCAAAATCTGGGAACGAGGATATCCATTTCTGTGTCTACTACAGGAAATGCTGGCAGGTAATGGTGCTGGGGGCTGGGAGTCATGTTCTTCAGTGGTGTGGTCACTGGTAAATTGCCCCAGTACATAACCAACCATTCATGTTCATGAAAGCAACCCCAGTTAAACTCATAGCTACAAGCCAAGCACTCCACTGGTTTAAGGCAGGAGGGCTGCCAGCATGAGGTCAGCCTGAGCTACGAAGTGAGTGCCAGGCCAACCTGGGCTATATGGTATATGAAAAACAAAGGACTACAATCTAGTTCAGTTGCAGAGAGTCTGCCTAGCATGCACAAGGCCCTGGGTTCAATCTCCAGCACTGACAAAGGAAATAATAATAGAAGATGATGATGGCCATGATGACAAGAGCATGTCTGTGGTTTCTGTTTCACAAGACTAACAAAGAGGGAATAAAACTCTGATTGGCTGTCCTTTTCAAACAGGCCGGAAGGAGAGGAAAGGAGGAAGCTCCCAAGCCGCTCACAGCACTTACAAGCAGCTCTTGGTATTGAAGGTTTTCTCTTAGAAATACATTAACATCTTCCTGTGAGACCATCTTCAGATAAAAGAACTTTAATGGCTCTCACAGTTTGCACAGACCTAAGTGAGGACTGGACCACCTCCTCTTCTCATCTGCTTGCTCGTCTGTGCAGTTGACAAATCTTTACTGAACGCCAATACACACCAGGCCTTGCCCTACCCCTTACTAGCTGAGGGAGAGTAAAACCAGAAAGAACGCAGGTAATGGAGTCTGGATTCTTACACAGTGTAAAATCATCTACAGGAGCTACACTGGCTCCTTACAGGCTCCTCCTCCTCTCTTGCCCCAGCTTCCATTGAGGGTCACCAGGTTTAGAAGGAGGTTCGAGGAGCCAGCAAGTAAAGACTCTGCCTGAGGTAGAAGGATGCAGGCAGCATCCTCAATGGGCAAAGACTGTCCATGCACAACCATCTCCAGAGAGGACCCCACCCATTCCCAGTCTCCCAGCGCCCCCCCCCACAACCCCGACACATACACACACACACACACACACACACACACACACAAGCCCTGCTCCCAGGAAAGCACCGATCTGGCTTACTCCTCCCTGCTCACAGACCAGCGCAGCTCCAAGGCGTTACCTTTGTGAGACAGGGAGCTTCCTTGGAAGTTCAAGGTTTTCTTTTCTTGCTTGTGGGCATCAAATGACCAGAAAAGGTTCACGACATAGCCATTGACCTGCCAAGAACCAGGAAGTGTGTGACATGATCAGCTGACACAGTCAGGGGACACCCTGACACACCAGACACAGCAGGTCCCCTCAGCTGCCTCCTCGTCTCTTTCGGTGGACAGGTGTTTCTTCTGAGTTTTCATCAACTTCTATTTGTGCTACCGTTAAATACGTTCCGTTGTTTATAGTAAATGCCAGTTAGGGGGAACACCTCAGCTCAGGTTCACCTCTTAGTCAAGGTCAAGAGGTCAATACAAAGGCCCATAGAATCAGGAAAGACTACCATCTCCGAGAGTTCTCCATTAGAGAAGGTTCTGAACTAAAAACCATCACATGTGGGACAAGAAAAAAAAATGTCTTCATGACCAACACTACCGACAAAGGTCCACACTTCTAATAGTCCTCTTTGAAGCTAAGAACACGATAGTAAATGTACTTAAGTGAATGGCACAAGGACCCTGAAGACCACCCCGCCACAACATCATGGATGGAGGGGGATGGGATGAGAAACCAGCAGACGGGAAACAAAATTATGGAAGTGGATTTCAATTCGAAAGATCACAAGGACAGATAAGCAGGCTATGCAGACGGATGCTAGGAGGGACCAGTGGTGGCAGACGAGGAGTGACTGGGTGGACATAAGAGACACATGACAGATGGGTTTCCAAGGCATCTGATTTCTCCCAAGAAACCTGCTCTACCACAATGGGAACTTCAACATTAGCACTGAGTACCAGGAAATCCAATAAAGCTGAAAATGATAGGGCACACATATTCTGTTCACATCAAGTCTTTCTGCACACTGGGAGCTGTGAATAGTTTAATTATATGGTTAAAGAAGAAAGGCACCAGGCCGAGGCAGAGTAATTACATGTGGAGACTCAAGTTCTTCTTCATGGGGGAAAGGAAACAACCCGGGTCTGGTATTTTAGCTCCACTAGACCAGGTCCTTCATTTCTCCTAATCTCCCTGCACTAAGACATGAGTTCCCATACAAAGGAAAGCCCCACCCAGCTGCCAGCCTGAGAACTCCATATTACCTTGATGTCACCGTCCATGGTCAGGGTAAAGCTCAGAGAATTTTCATCGTAGCTGTCAATGTGGATATGCGGAGCTTGGATCACTGAAAAGAAAAAGGAATCAAAGAGAAACGACGCCATGGAGAGTGAGGAAGGTGGGACCCCACAGCTGTCATCTCAACAGACAAAGTGGCCTTGCAGCCAGGGAATAAAGAGCACACCTTTATCCAGCCACCCCTTCTACCACCATTTCCCTGACTGAGGCCGGGCCCACCCTTGCTTGCTGAAGACACAATCTTGGCGAGCTGGTCAGCTGACCTGGCAATGAGGCTGAACAGAAAAGTTCACTGTGCCAATGTCCCCACATAGCCCAGCTTCGGCCTGCCTCACGAAGGGTCAGGATCCCTGTCAGTGATGTCTTTATGAGGAACCAAGTTCCAGCCTCCCCCACGTCCTATTGAAGGATGGGACTTGTTGAAGGAGAAACTGTAAGTTGTAAATGTGTGTGCTGCAGGATGGGAAGGAAGGTGGCCTCTGGAATTTGGCAAACCTGAGTTCAAGTTCTTGTTCCCTGATACACACTAACTGGAAAACCATTCATGCAGCCTAGAGCTGGGAAAGTTAACGGGGCCAAGCACACAGCTACTGCCCCCTTCCTTTCCCTGTTCAGTAAAGTCTTGCTTCATGAGCAATTAGTATGCTCCACAGATGGGAGCTCAAGCGGACAGCTGGGGGCACAAGGAGAGCATGGCCAAGAGGAAAGCCCCCACGCCCTCCTGATGAGCATCAGCCCAGCAGCTAGAATGCCTGCCCACAAGAAAGGTGACAGTACTGAGCCTAGTGTCATCTAAAGGAGCCCCAGAATCCAACATGATCAGAAGACACGTGACAACTGGGTATTTAACTCTCAGGACACAGCCCTTCTAAAGGCAAAGCAAGGGAGTTCGGGTAAAAGACATGTTGAAATCTAAAGAGGCCCCATCAGATGATCAAGTGTGTGATAAAACCAGGCTTGAAAAAACAAAACAACAAAACAAAACAAAACAAAAACACAAGGACCAGGAGGAAGGCTCTGGGAAGCTTCGGGCAGCCAACTCAGAGCCAGACAGTGCTAAGGGAAAGCCAGCATGGACTATAATCAGCTCAGTTCCCTCAGGTACAAAATGAGGACAGCAGTATTTCTTCACTCACAGGATTCACATAAAACCAAAAGCACAGTGTGCGGCACACAAGAAGCACTCCACACAGGGCAGCCTTCTCACTGGAGCCAGCATCAACCTGCTGCCTTCATCGTGAATGAACCTGGCTGGCATCATGGCTGCCTTTGTCCTTCATCTTTCCTCCAAAGTCACTAAGACCCTGGGTCACAGGGCTACCTTCTGCGTATAGCCTGACCAAAACACAGGAGAGGAGCTGAGACTCGGCAAAATCACAAGGAAGAGAATGAAGGGAACTAGACTCAGGGTCATTTTCAAATGCAGATTTGACTTGCGCCTACTGAATTGGGGATTTCCAAAGTCCCTCCTTTTTGGATTTGGATGGTCTGTATACTTTGGCCCACATTTTTGTGGAGAGAAATGGTAAGACAATAGGGTCTCAAGGAGAGTGAATTCACAACCTCTTTACTACCTGCTGGACACTGCCCACTGACTGGCGGGCAGCATTAACTCTGGCTGCCTCCTACCCTGACTGCCACAATCCCGCAGAAGTTAGAGTAACTGAAGCGAATCTTCATCGCTGAGAGCTCCTCCCAGGCTCAATATGAAAGAAAGCAGAATCACCCAATCGCATCCCACGCCACAGCAATCAATTGGTTTTAATATCTGTCAGGCCATGGGGTGAAAGTCTCCGGAGTCAGAGCTGTGTTGAGTAGACCACTCAGAAAGATGGACTTCCATCCAATGCTCAGTGGGGGCCAGGACCCTTCATGAAGATGCTTCAATTTACCCACCCTCCATCTGAGCGTTTCGTTCCCACTAGATACCAAGGGTGGAATGAAAGCAAACGGCAAAGTTCTCAGCCCCAAGAGACACACATGCAGGATGCGGAGCATCCTCTTGAGAGGCAGAGCAGCCCAGTACAGGGATCTCAGCCCAGGGGAGGTGTGCAGCAGGATGGTTAGGAGCAGAGGCTCTGGAGTCAAGTATGTGAGGTTCTAGTCCCAGCTTTGCCATTTATGTGTGTTCTAGGGCAAGTAACACACCACTTTCCTCTCCCTTGTCTTGCAGCTATTCTGAGGGACCAATTGGATAAGCTCATGTGTGCAGAGCAGTGTATTACGAGCTCCAAGGGTCAGCTGTGGGGCTCCCTAACTCTGACATAGCTTGTCAATGTAACCAAGGGAGAGGGGCACAGACATCAGTGAGGTGCCTTAATAACACCACAAATGAGTGTGCAAACCACATCCAGCTTTAGTGAAAAGGGACCCCTTCTACTTCAGAAGTTGCACAAGTGCACAAAGGAACTGGCATAACGACCTTTGGAAACCAATGCTTGGAGGAAGAATATACTCAGTGGCCGCCCATAACGACTTCACATCTTTGTAACGCCAAAGGGTGCCTGTGCTGGGGAAGAGGAGGCTCGGAAAAGCTTTCTAACCTATGCTTCTCCTTTCCAGCTCAATGAAGGTCATTTCCAAAGGGCTTCTCTCGTCTCTAAATCCGCAAGCACTGAATCATTTACCTTTTCCTTTTATGGTGGTGATGGATTTAGAATCGCTCCAGTTTCCTATCCCGCGACTAGTCACTGCAGCCACCTTTTCAAATCAGAGTGTGAGTTAATAGGAAATAAAAGTAATACACCATATAGTAAGAATTCTGAATGAGCTAAATGGCTAAGGCTTCAGCAGTGAGGGCAGAATATATATACAGAGAGTGACCCAGGACATTCAGAGGCCCCAGCAAATGAAATAAGAGAACCAAGAGGCAAGAAGGATTATAATAGTCCTAAGAATATAAAATTTGTATTGATCTATTGTTACCCAGATTCTTCTAAAGAGCAGGTGTGAGTGTGTGTGTGTGTGTGTGTGTGTGTGTGTGTGTGTGTGGTGTGATCTCTAAGCTCTATATCCATATACAGAGACACATATACACATATATAAAAGGAGTCCTAGAGAAATTATCAGTTTAAGGGAGTCTCCAGGAGATGTGTCTGAACGGCTTTAATAAACATCCTTTGTACAAAATCTATTTCTTTTTTGCTAAACATATTAATACTCCATTTCATAAAAACTTCACGGAATCCATTTATAAATGCTCTTAGCACTGTAGCATCCTGCAGGTAATGACAAGCAGAAAAGAGGTGTGCATGAAAAGATAGAACCCAGAAGCAGAAGTTAGAGCTGCATCATGGCAAGTTATGGCCATCCGAGGGGGAAGCTGAACTTCCCCCTTTAAGACCAGGCACTGGGTGTTTCGAGGAACACTAACACTCCTTTCTTAAACGTAAGCACAGAGGTGATAAGCAGGAGCCATCTCTCTTCGTTCTAAGACTGGCCAGTGGCTGATGAGGATGTCGACACTCACTCTGATGGTATAGAGGGCGTTGGGTAGTAAGTTCTTTATTTCTGTAGAGTTGCTGGCGGCTCTCTGCGAGGCCCACATCTTAGAACCACTTCTGCTGTATTCCACCTACAGGAAGAAGCTCAGCATGAGTAGAGGAGAACCAGAGCTTGGGCCCCTCTAATACCTTGCAAAGTTAGGGCACTGGGATGGCTAGCATTAATTGTCAACTTGAGAAGACCTAGAATCCCCTGGGAGATGAGGCTGTGGGCATCCCCATACGTGGTTATCTGGATTAGGTTAACTAAGGTACAGACGGAACAGCATTCTCCTGGGCTGGATGCTGTACAAATGGAGGAAGTGCTGAACACAGGTACCCATTGCTGCTTCCTGACTGTGGATGCAATGGGACCAGCCATGTCAGCTCTTACGACCTTGAATTCCCTGCCCTTGTGGACTATACACTTGAACTGTGAGTAAACCTTTGTCCCTTAAGTTGCCTTTGTTGGACTGTTTTACCACAGCGGCAGGGGGAAAAAATTGGACAGATGTGCAGTGTCCTATTGGATGGGTCATTATCCACAACACCAAATCACTTCCTGGTGACAAAAGGGACCCAGAAAACTCTAGCGCTCTCTCTCTCTCTCTCTCTCTCTCTCTCTCTCTCTCTC
>CABHPP010118196.1:516-18985 GCA_902168425.1 Peromyscus attwateri
ATTTTAGTTGATCGTGGTTATGTAACGGACGTGGTGTGGCTGTCTTTCTGTCTGTGCCAGCCGTTCTCAGGCAAAGGAAGCCACGAAGACTAGTGTAGTTGTGCAGTGTTACACATGTGGGTAGGGTTTATGTGCCTTGTGACTTACCACACATCTAGTTAGTGCAGCTTTGCTTCTGGGCTGCTGATTCTGATTTGTAGACTGGAGAGGGGGCAGTGAAGAGGTGAGCCTAGAGATTTAAGAAAGAAACTGGGGAGCAATTTTGGTGGGTAAGCTTCTAGATTAAGAAAAAAAAAAAAACAACGGAGAAATGGGTGCCTAAGATTTAAGCTACTAATAGGTAGAGATTGCTGCTTGGGAGGATTTGAGGGTTTGGATTTTTAGTACTTGAAATGCAAAGTGAAGAGCTCTGCAGTCAGCCACACTCACGCATGCATATCTGGAGTACTCGAGTGCCTTTCGCAGGGAATAGTTCCCAGGCAAACACCCCCCACCCCCGCATGTGTCCCCACTTTTGGACAGGGACTCTTGTGACCAGTCTGGAGTTCCTTATGTAGCAGAGGGTGACCTTGATCTTCTGACTCTATTGCCTTCATCTTCCAGTGTGCTGGGATTGCAGGGTGTTCCAGAGTACTTGGTTCCAATAAATTCTTTTCATTACTGATATTTGAAATTCTAGCCCAAGCCTTCAATCCCAGCACTTGGGAGGCAGAGGCAGGCTGATCCCTGAGTTCAAGGCCAGTGTAGCCTACAGACTGAGTTCCAGGACTGACAGGGCTACATAGAGACACCCTGTTTTGAAACCACCCCTCAAAAGAAATGAAATTTGGTCATTTATGTCCTATAACTTTTAGAATTGATTAAACTACTCAAGATTTACAAGTAGAACCCAGATTGCTTTTAACAGTCATTGTTCCGGTTTATCTACCTGTGAACGTTGTTAACCACTTTGCTTAGATACATTAAATATATCATTGTTATTATTTAATTACTATTGACTATTTTTGGAAACATATCAGTTGTTGGTGATGATTACTACCAAAATCAAACTTTTCCATAACTTAGGCAACTGTTAAATTCTTATTGTTGATCAAACACTTGTTCTAAGTGCTTCTTTACATGAATTACATCCCTTCACACAAGCTGTTTTTGTCCTCTTTCAAATGACTACTGGTATTCTATTTTAGAATTGAGAATATTTGAGAAATAACTTTGCCCCGGCTTGGTCTTTGCAGAAATGAAACTAAGAAATGGTGATTCTAACCAGATGTAGTGTCACATGCTTTTAATCCTACCTAGCACTTGGGGCAGAGGCAGGCAGATCTGAGTTGCAAGCCAGCCTGGGCTACATAGTAAGACCTGGTTCTTCCCTACCCCCACCACCCTAAAAGTGGCAATTCTCAGTGTTGACTGATGCTGTGTTAGAGATAACATCACTAAAGTACAGTCAGATGGTTAAATTCTCTGTCCAGTGATAATTTAAGGAATGCTGTAGAAGATAACTTTGTTGACTTTAGTGCGGGGAGGGAGAAAACCCTGAAATTCATGCAGTTTTCCAAACTCCCAGTCTAACTTTCATTAGATTGCAGTTGTGATTCTTTATATCCACCTATTTTCCCTGGATACGTTTGACCCTGTTGTCTGAAATTTCCCCTGAATTATGGTATAAAGGGTTTTTATCTTTGTTAAAGTCTGCAGATTTGGAGATTTAAGAAAGGAAAAGTTCAGTGTATCCTAAAGTAATAGACTTTGTTTTGGATTTGGCTGTTTAGAAAGTAGGAGCAGAGCTGGTTAAATCTGCTCTGGAAGAAATAATTTGTAGGTCTAAATCCTAGGTTACTAGGGTAGAGGAGTGGTTAGAAGGCTTCTTCTAGAACCCAGAATACAAAATATAAATGGTTCCATATTTGCCACCTAAATAAGGACCTCTTTGCAAATGTCCCCATCTCAGTCTGTATTTACCCAGGTGTGTAGTCATCACCCAGGTCTAATGGAACATTTTCATCTTCCCAGAAGGAATCTCATTACCAGCTCAAGTCATCATTCCCTCTATAGATTGGACAATTTTGGTCATTTGTATGAATGGTACCATATAGTATTTGGTCTTTTGTGTTTTGTTTTTCATTTATTAGAATGTTATGTTGTAGCAGTCCGTACTTTATTACTTTTTATTGCTGAGTGATTTTGTGTACACATCTTTTTTATATAAGCCACTGGGTCCAGTTAGTGCTGCCTGTATGCTAATATGGCTGTATGGGTATACTGGGGCATGGGCAGCCTACCAGTAGCCAACACATGTTCACACACACAGTGTTTGATTCTCTGGAACTGGAGTTATACATGATTGTGAGTTGCCATTGTTGGTGTGAGAACTCAGCCTGGGTCCTCTGCTGTAATTTTTCACTGACTTGAACTAGTGCGGGTGACCACAGCTCCTGTGAGTTGTTGGGACTCACAGTTGTTTATTCTTGGTGCTTTGATGACCAGTAATAAGTCTCTGCATTACAAAATAAATGGCTCTGATCAAGGTTGGGGGAAGCATGAGCAAAACCATCAGGGTCACCCCTTGAGCCACTGACCTGCCTAGCCTGGGTGGCTTTGACCATTTGATAGTAGTACCAAACTGTTAATCCATCAGTTGATGGGCATTTCAGTTACCACATTTGAGCTATCAATAACTAATTTGGGACTTGAGAGTTTTGTTTGGGTTTATTTTGTAGTTTCTTTTGAGTGAGTACTGAGAAATGAATTGCTAAGTCACACGATTATTCTACTTCATTTGTAGTTTAACAGACAAATTTAGTATTTAGTGATGATTTTTGAACAGGTAATCTCTTGATTATATTATCATTACATTGCTATTTTATGTTTCTAACTAGCACTGTATTGTGTAGCTAAATATAGTGTATGGAAATACAAGAAAAATCTAATTGTTATTTTGACAGTCTTAGGCTGTCAAAGTAATATTTCTCAAAATTAGGAAAGACTTAGGTTTCACTTTTTCAAAGACTATACTTCATTGATGTTTGAAGTCTAGTATCCTGTATGTACCACAAATCTTAAAAGGTCTTATTAATAAAAACAAACCCAGAGCCAGGTATTGGGGTGTATGCTGAAAGATCAGAGAGACAGAACAGGCCACAGCTTCCTCACCTCGCCCAATTCCTCAGCTGAACTGCTGCTCAAAAGCCTAAAAGCTTAACAGACTCTGGTTCCTGGTTTTCACGCCTTATATATCTTTCTGTTTCCTGTCATCACTTCCTGGGATTAAAAACGTGTGTCAAAATGCCTGGCTGTTTCCAGTGTGGCTTTGAACTCACAGAGATTAGGATGAATCTCTGCCTCCAGAATGCTAGGATTCAAGGTTTGTGTACCACCATTTTCTGGCCTCTCTGTCTGTCTAGTGGCTGTTCTGTTCTCTGACCCCAGAAAAGTTTATTATGGTGCACAATATATGGGGGAACACTATCACCACATTTCCCCTTTTATGTCTAAAATTTAAAAAGCTTATAACTAATACAAGAAAAACTATATCTAATAAGTATATACAATATATAGAGTCAAGAATTAACAATGTCCAGTCCACTAACATTTGACAAATTCAGACAAAAAAAGTTCATTACTTATTCTATTTAAAACAAGTAGTTCCTTTTTAAAAGTAGATGCAATAATCTTTTGTCTTATCATATCCATATTCTCTTTTTTGAGTAGATCCAAAAATCTACCTTTTACCTTATCATTTCTATATCTTCCCTTTTTTCAGAGTAGATTCAATGATTGACCCTTTTCTATATCTTCTTTTTTTTAAAGAACCCTGTATCTGATCTCCTTTGTTTAGCTTTTTTTTTTTTTACCATTAACAATTAACAGCTTGTAACCAACCATCGTAAACAATAACAGTTATCCATAAGCCATTGAATGACCAAAAAACACCCACCCCACCTCTTGGGAATATGGACGTCATTTTCTTAAAATCACTTCCTGCTTTCTGGGGGCGAAGACATCTTTAGGGAATCCTGAGAAGAAAAATTTGGGGTTAACTGTCAAGTCCTGGGAGAGGTAGTTGTATCATTTGTTGTCCAGTCTCTGCATAATGGGAAAGTGTAGGGCTTGTCTCAAGCCCTTGCTTGAGTTGTCTGTGAATCTGGATCATCTCAACTAGCCATCTCGAAATTGTCCTGAGCAGTTTGTAGTCCAAAGCCTATCTTTCCGTGGTGTTAATCAGCTTAATGGCTTTTCCATAGTCCATGTGGAATCATCTTTGTGGGGTCCCATCATCTTTTTGAAGATTTCAAAGTTGTGGTCATAGTTCCACAGAAAATGGTGGCACACACACCTTTAATCCTAGCAACAGCCAGGCATGGTGGCATACGCTTTTAATCCCAGGAAGTGATGGCAGGAAACAGAAAGGCATGAGGACCAGGAATTAGAGTCTGGTTAAGCTTTTAGGCTTTTGAGCAGCAGTTAAGCTGAGACTCATTCCGGATGAGGACTCAGAGGCTTCCAGTTTGAGGAAACAGGATCAGCTGAGGAATTGGTGAGGTGAGGTTAGCTGTGGCCTGTTCTGTCTCTCTGATCTTTCAGCGTTCACCCCAATACCTGGCTCCAGGTTTGATTTTATTAATAATTGATCCTGGGTTATGATTTCTTTTCCTTTTTCTTTTGCGGTACTGGGAGTAGAATCCAGGACTACCTTACCTGTACCAGACAGGCCTACCATTGAGCTACATACATTCCCAGGTCTGAATTGTACATTTCGTGTGAATTAGAAATGTTTAGTAAACACTAAGATTCTGTCTTCCAAAGAAACATTAAGGTAAAATGTGTTATATCTTGAATTCTGCTGATCACTTTTCTTAACGGTAGTCCATTGTGTTGAGGGGCCAAGTTAAGTCGGCACTGCAGGTTCCTCTGGTTTGGGAGCTGCTAGTTTGAGTTGAAGCCTGCTTGTCTCAGCCTTGCACCTCCTTCCTCTTTGCCATTTGTTTGCTCTGAGCACAGGCTGGCTTTGATCCTACAAGGTTTTTTTTTTTTTTTTTTTTTTTTTCTCTTTTTTTAATGGCTTAAACTTTTTTTTCTGAATGGGTTGATTATTCTACATAGAGGGAAATACTGAGACATTTATGTGATACTGTTGAGAGTTTGAATCCATTCAAAAGTGCCGGGGATGTAGCTTATTGGTAGAGTATTTATTTGCCTGGCATTTTTGAGACCCTGGATTCCATTCCCCAAAACCACATAAATAATTAATAGAGCAAAAAACAATTAGTATTATGTATTTGTTATTTCCACTTTCCAAGAACAGTGAAAAGTTCTGAAGAGAAGACTGGGAATATCTGGACCATTAAAGAAACATTTGTTTGCATTAGTTGACTTTTCTCTTAAGGTGTGGTTCTGAGAAAGTCAAAATATCTGAAGTGAACATGCTTAATTTGGAAAGTATGGTGGAGCACTTGTATTTCAGCAGTACAGTTTTTTTTAAAGTGTTTTTGGTGTTTTTTTTTTTCCCCTTAGACCAATAAGTTGATTATTTAGGAAGTTATAGTTCTATCATTCAGT
The DNA here is from genome assembly GCA_902168425.1 of Peromyscus attwateri. Classification (NCBI taxonomy): domain Eukaryota; kingdom Metazoa; phylum Chordata; class Mammalia; order Rodentia; family Cricetidae; genus Peromyscus; species Peromyscus attwateri. Next base: position 6,076 of record CABHPP010118196.1, read on the forward strand.
CAACTTAGCATTTGAGTAGTAATGGAATTTCCTATGAAGTGAGGAAGATGAGTAATAGGCCCAGAGAAATTTAAAGAACGGAATCTTATAATATGTACAAGAGGGTTAGTATAAAATGTAGTATAAGAGCCGGGCGGTAGTGGCACACACCTTTAATCCCAGCACTCAGGGAGGCAGAGGCAGGCAGATCTCTGAGTTCAAGGCCAGCCTGGTCTACAGAGTGAGTCCAGGAAAGGCACCAAAGCTACATAGAGAAACCCTGTCTTGGAAAAAAAAATTAAAATTAAATGTAGTATAAGAAAGGATTTATAGATGAGAGAGCTGAAATATAATGAATATTTGATTTCAGCTCCATCAAACTCTTTTTGTAAGCCGATGTGATGTGTAAAGAAAAGTGATCATTAACATTCTCATGATGAGGGTGCAGACAGTAAGAAAGGAGACATCAAACGTAGAATATACCTTGTGGTTTCACTTTTTTATTCAGCAAAAAAGGAGGGTTAGGTCCAGTGGCTGCACTTAATCATAGAACTCAGGAAGCAGAAGTAGGAGCATTATCTTACGTTTTGGAGACCAGTATGGGCTACATAGTAGACCTACTCTAAACCAAACCAAAACAACAACAAAAGAAGCTATGACGGGTTCTTAGAAATGCTTAGAAATGCCGGGTGTGGTGGTGCACACCTTTCATCCCAGCACTTAGGAGGCCGAGGCAGGCGGATCTCAGTTTGAGGCCAGTCGGTCTACAGAGTGAGTTCCAGGACAGTCAGGTCTACACAGGGAAACCCTGTCTCCAAAAGAAAAGAAATACTTAGAAATGATCAGTGAACATAATAATGTGGTTGTAGTGGTAAAGTACTGCTATTGGCTGGCTGTCCTCTTGATACCACAGCTGACATTTACTTAGCTGTTGGAGCCACGTGCTACTTTCTAGTGCTTTTATACTGAAAGACCATGTTTTAAATTGAGTATACATAAATTATTTCAAAGACTATTTTAGAAACATAAACACCCAGTAGTTAAGACTGTTAATAAATAGACTATGATGTTAGAGGCCTATATTATAGTTAGGCTATAAATAATTTGACCATGGTATTAGAGGTGTGTGTGTAAAATACAAAACAAGATATATGAAAATAACATTTGAGGACAAGAGGTTTTTTTTTTTTTTAATTTTATAAGAGGGTCATAGCATCAAAAATAACAATCACTGAAAATGTAACTTATTAAGTCTGAATAGGGAACATAGGTAACTTTGGCTTTTGTGCTTCTCTGTTTGTTTCAAATACTTACCTAAGAGCTTACAGTGTACTTGATAGTTTTCCTCATGACTGACCTGTGGGTGAAATGAAAGTAAGATAGTAACGCTTGAGAGGACAGAAGAGGATTTTATCCTAGGAAAACTGATCTTGGAGCTTGTGATTTAATTACTATGTTGTTAATGCTTTTATCATATACTGCCTTTTTATGTTAAACCATTTTTGCCTAAGTATGAACAAAGTCTTTTTTTTTTTGTTCAGTTATCCTTTTACTGAGTTACTGATACATTTCTTTCCCTTTCACAGATAATGGCCTCAGCTGCTAAAGAATTTAGAATGGACAACTTTTCACCAAAAGCTGGTACTAGCAAATTACAGCAGACAGTACCGGCTGATGCATCTCCTGATTCTAAGTGTCCTATATGCTTGGACAGATTTGATAATGTGTCTTACTTAGATCGCTGCCTGCATAAGTTCTGTTTTCGCTGTGTGCAAGAGTGGTCAAAAAACAAAGCTGAATGTCCACTATGTAAACAGCCCTTTGATTCTATTTTCCATTCTGTGAGGGCTGAAGATGACTTCAAGGAATATGTCCTAAGGCCTTCCTATAATGATTCTTTTCCTGCTCCTGAGGTTCGAAGATTCCGCTACCGGACAACTATGACAAGAGAACGGACGACTATGACAAGAGAACGGACTGCTTCTCTTTACTCACCTAGTAGTACCATAAATAGAAGAACAACTACCCCACCAGACAGCGGAGTACTGTTTGAAGGGTTAAGCGTTTCAGCAAGACCTAGAGATGTTGAAATTCCTCAATTTATGAGGCAGATGGCATTAAGGGGGCCAACTACTGCAGATGAAAGATCTTTGCGGAAAATTCAGGAACAAGATATTATTAATTTTAGACGAACTCTTTATCGTGCTGGTGTTCGAGTTAGAAGCATTGAAGATGGTGGCCGCTACAGGGATATTTCAGCTGAGTTCTTCCGTAGAAATCCAGCTTGCCTTCACAGATTAGTTCCTTGGTTAAAACGTGAGCTTACGGTTCTTTTTGGAGCCCATGGATCTTTAGTCAATATTGTCCAGCACATCATTATGAGTAACGTTACTCGCTATGATTTGGAGAGTCAGGCGTTTGTGTCTGACTTAAGACCATTTTTGCTTAATCGAACTGAGCATTTTATACATGAATTCATCAGTTTTGCTCGATCTCCCTTCAACATGGCAGCTTTTGATCAGCATGCTAATTATGATTGCCCTCCTTCATCTGAAGAAGGCAGCCATTCTGATTCTTCAGTCATAACAATATCACCAGATGAGGCTGAGACTCAAGAGCTAGATATGAATGCATCCACTGTTAGGCAGGCACCATGGGATGATGAAACTCCTGGGCCATCTTACTCAAGTTCAGAGCAAGTGCATGTTGGTATGTCTTCCCTTTTAAATTCTTCGGACAGTTCAGATGAAGAACTTGTCCCCACAGGAGCCACCTCTCAGATACAGGGAGTACAGACCAATGACGACCTAAATAATGACAGTGATTCATCATCAGATAATTGTGTCATTGTTGGGTTTGTTAAGCCACTAGCTGAAAGGACCCCAGAACTTGTTGAACTGTCTTCTGATTCCGAGGAGTTGGGCTCTTATGAGAAAGTGGAAACAGTGAAGACACAAGAACAAGAGCAGTCTTACAGTTCTGGTGATAGTGATGCTAGTCGGTGTTCATCTCCATGTTCTGTTCTTGGAAAGGATGAGCAAGAGAGTCAAAGCCATTGTGATGCTGATACAAGAATAAAATCAAAGAAAGAAGAGAAACGATCTACATCATTGTCAACTCCCAGAGACAGTTCGCCTACAAGAGGAGACAGAGGATATTCCCCATATAACCATCGACACAGGAAGAGGGGAAGATCCAGAAGTTCAGATTCACGTTCCCAGAGTAGAAGTGGGCATGATCAGAGGAATCATAGGAAGCATCATGGGAAGAAAAGAATGAAGAATAAACGATCCAGAAGTAGGGAGAGTAGTAGCAGACCTAGAGCAAGGAGGGACAAAAAGAGATCAAGAACTAGAGATAGCAGCTGGTCAAGGAAAAGCCAGACACTGTCTGTGAGTAGTGGAAGCACCAGCAGATCGAGATCTCGTAGCAGTGATCATGGCAAAAGAAGATCACGAAGCAGAAATCGAGATCGCTATTATTTAAGAAATAATTATGGAAGCAAATATAAGTGGGAATACACTTATTATAGCAGAAACAAGGACAGGGATGGTTATGAATCATCATACAGGAAGAGGACTCTTTCAAGAGCCCATTATTCTAGACAATCTTCAAGTCCAGAATTCAGAATTCAGTCTTTTTCTGAAAGAACAAATGCTCGGAAAAAGAATCACAGTGAAAGGAAATATTACTACTATGAGAGGCACAGATCAAGAAGCCTGTCTAGTAATAGGTCACGGACTACATCAACCGGGCCTGACCGGGGGCGAAACGAAAAGCCTGGAGGGAAACGGAAGTACAAAACCCGGCATTTGGAAGGTACTAATGAAGTGGCTCAACCATCTCGTGATTGTGCTTCCAAAGTGAAGGACAGTCATTACCAAAAATCATCAAAACTGGATGGAAATTACAAAAATGAGAGCGATAGCTTTTCAGATAGCCGATCATCAGACAGAGAGACAAAACACAAGAAGAGGAAAAGAAGGACGCGGAGCCTAAGTGTAGAGATAGTTTATGAAGGAAAAACTACTGACACAACCAAACACCATAAAAAGAAAAAGAAGAAACATAAGAAGAAGCACAAGAAACACCATGGAGATAATACTTCCCATTCCCCAGTCGTTATAACCATCGACAGTGATAGTGACAAGGACTCAGAAGTAAAGGCAGGTGTGGAATGTAGCACTAGTGATCTTCCACAGCCTACACACAATGAGCTTTTGACTCCTTCCTTGGAAGCATTTGAAACTAAAGATGTTGTCACCATAGAAGATGAGCCTGGTGTCTTGGACAAGGAATGTGATGTTACTGCACTTACTGATGACTTGACTACCAGCCCAACTGTGGATAATAGTGTACCACCGGCAGACTCAGTTGAACAAACTCTTGATGTAAGAGAAGAAAGCACCTTTGCCTCAGATTTGGACAGCCAGTCCAGTAATGTATCTATTCAGACTGAGCCATCAAGACCATTGCCATCTCCACGGACCTCATTATTGTCAGTGTCTTTTGGTAGAGACTGTGATATGTCTTAAAACTGCCAAAGCATCTCATTCTTCATTCAGAGGCTATAGAAAAAAGGGGAAAAGTCATCTACTGCAATCTCGATGACTTATTGGAAAAACTTTACCTCTGAAAATATTTTAAGTGTGTGTGTGTGTTAATTTGTAAAATTGTTTGTTCAAAAAGTTATGTATGTCCCATCCCCAGATATATGCACTTTTAAGTGAAGAAAATGTTGCTAGCAGTTTATTTAAAACTTGGGAACCTTTTTAAATAAAAATAAAAAAATTTAGAAGTTATTTCATAAAGCCATATGGTATTGACATATTTTTATGGTAGTATTTTTGAATTTTTTTTCAAGAGTTATTCTGAAAATGTGTTACAAGCTGGGAGAATGCTTTTGGACAGTTATTTTTCATAAAAAATTTGTATGATTCAAAACCATTTCTTAGGCTGAAATAAGTCATTTTAATCTGCACAGGTTATCTTGACTTCTGCCTAGAGAAGAGTTTAGTATTTTGTTTATATACTTGCTTATCTGGACTGGCAGTAGAACAAATGTGTATTCAACAAAAGACAATAAAATAGTACACTATGAAAGAATTCAGACATTTTCCTGTGCAACATTGCTTTCTTTAAAGTTTTGCTAGGGCCAAAGTCTTAAAAACCGGGTGATCATTTACAGGTCCCAGTTTCAGTGGTTGGATCAGGTCTTTAACTGACATTGAGTATCTTATTTCCTTGAGGAAAATGGCTTTGGAGCATTTGGCTTACTACAAACACAAGCCCTAGTCAAACTTTTCTTTGGCAACTTTTCAACCAAGCGGCCCTTGATTTTTAATCTTTAGAGAAAATAAGGGGGCTCTATATCTATCCCAATGAAAGGATTTTCAGTGAACAGCAGAGCTTGAACTTGATCCAGATTTAGGCCTCAGTTTGCCTTGTTTTCCCCTGTTCAGTGTTCAGTGAAAATTGTTTTAGTGGGAGAACAAGGCCTCGTGGATTTTACAGATTGTCTAGCTAAAACAGTTATGTAAATATAACACTATAGTAAGTTGTCTGGAGAGAAGATAGATTTTATATATAGAGAAGATACAATTTTTTATTTATTTGTATGCATATAATTGTATCTTGCTGTGTATATGTGTATGTATATTATGTATATATAATTATATGAAGATAGATATGAAGAATACATAATGGAGACCCGATCTGAGGTGAGGTGGAGGTAATAGTTAGAATCCAGAAAATAAATTGACAGCAGTAGTATTGGAAAGGAATAGTTAGAATCCAGAAAATAAATTGACAGCAGTAGTATTGGAAAGGAATAGTTAGAATCCAGAAAATAAATTGACAGCAGTAGTATTGGAAAGGAAGAGCACGTGCAATGTTCCAAAGCAGGAGTAGGGCCTAGCATGTTAGAGGCAGGGTTGCTGAAAATGTAGAAACAACTTGGTAAAAATCCTCCTCAAAATTTGCTTACAAGGCAATAGAAAATGTTTTTAAATTGTCGGACTCTAAAGTTGATGTTGACAGTTTGAAATTCACACAGTGGGAAATAGTAGAAAGACTTAGAGGGATGGAGGAATGGACTTTGCAATTGTAAGAAGCTTTGTGGGCTTTTTGGGTGGGGGTTGCTTTCCCTTTTCCCAGTTCCTTCCCATCTGAAGCCACTCCCTTTATGTTTCATTAGAAAACAAACAGGTTTCTAAGGAATCAGAATTGGACAAAACAGAGAAGAGCCCAAGAGAAAGCACAATAAACACTCGCTCGTTTGCACTCAGGAATCCCATAAAAACAGTAAAACTGGAAGCCATAATATATACACAAAGGACCTGGTGCAGGCCCTGTGCATGCCACCTCAGTCTCTGAGTTCATATGTGGTTTGATGATGTTGATTTAGAGGGTCTTGTTTGGGTGTCCTCTATCCCTTCTGATTCTTAGACTCTTTCCTCTTCCGCAGGGTTTCCTGGGCTGAAGGATTTGATGGAGACATTCTGTATAGGGTTGAGTGTCCAAGGTCTCTGCATAATCTGGCTACGGGTCTCTTTGCTCCCATCTGTCGTAGGAGGAAGCTCAAGGAACTGATTTATGAGTATAGAAGAATGTTATTAAGAGTCATTTGCTACTTTTTTTTTTCCTTTTTAAAGACCGGTATTGGTTTTACTCTAGGTCCCTAGGCTATCTAGTCTCAGGTTCTTGGTCACCCAAGGAGTGTCAAGTATGGGTTCCATCTCATGGAGTGGTCCTTTGAGTCAAATCAGATATTGGTTGGTTACTCCCACAGGCTCTGTACCACCGTTGCACTAGCATATCTCAGGACACCATTGTCAGAGGGTTTGTAGCTGGATTGGTGTTTACATTTCTTTTTTGGTAGCATGTAGAATACCTTCCTGTACCAAAACTGCTAGAACATAGGGGTGAAGTCTGTAGGCGTCAGCTTGACTTCTCCATGTTGAGTGAATTGTGTGGGTATTGTCTTCCATGAGTCTTCACCATCAGTTTGTCAAGAGCAACCTATTGTCTTGGCAACAGCTTGGATTGTGGATTCCCTTTGGCCAACAACTCAGGTGTATGTAACCCAGTTCTGGTATTAGAAACTTCATTTGGTGACAAGAGATGGCCAGTTGGGGTTCTGTCTCCTATTATTTGGCGATTTCATTTATATTGCCTTCATATATGTATATATTTTAGGAAACTTACACTGTATTAGGTTTCTATACTACCCTTAAAATTTATACTGCCCCTTAATTTTAGCTGTCTCCCCATATTCCCTACCTCATCCTCCTCTCCCCTGCTCCTACCCACTTGGTCTTCCCATCCATCCATCCATAACTCTTATTCCCCTTTCCTGATAAGACCTGTCTGTCCTCCCTAGTCCCATACTCTACCTAACCTCCAGTTCTGTGAATTGTATCTTGATTGTTGTAGGCTTAGCAGCAAATAATCCATATATAAACGCAAACTACTTGTTTTTCTGGGTATAGGTTACCTCAGGATGACTCTTCTAGGTTCAGCCATTTATCTGCAAATTTCATGATTCTTTTAATGGCTGAATAATATTCCATTGTGTAAATGTACAACAACATTTTCTTTATCCATTCTTCTGTTGAGAGGCATCTAGGTTGTTTCCAATTTCTGGCTATTATGTGAACATGGTTGAGCGAGTGTCTCTGGTAGGATGAAGTGTCCATTAGGTACATGCCCAGGAGTGATATGAGTGGATCTTGAAGTAAATAAATTCCCATCTTCCTGAGTAACTGCCTTACTGATTTCCACAGTGACTACAAGTTTGCACTCCTATCAGCAATGGATGCGTCTTCTCTTTAGTCCACATTCCTCACCGGCATGAGTGGTCACTTGTTTTATTGATCTTAAGCTATTCTGATGGATGAAAGATGAAATTTCAAAGTCGTTTCAATTTGCATTTTTTTCATGACTAAGGATATTGAACATTTAAGTGTTTCTCAGCCATTTGAGTTTCCTCTTTGAGAATTCTGTTTAGATCTGTACCCCATTTTTTAATTGGGTTGTTTGTTTTCTAGATACCTTGCTATTTTAGTTCTTTATGTATTTTGTATACTAGCCCTCTGTTGGATGTGTAGTTAGTAAGAACTTTTTCCATTCTGTAGGCTGATGCTTTGTCAGAATGATGCTGTCCTTTGCCTTGGAGAAACTTTTCAGTTTCATGAGGTCTCATTTATTGATTGTTGATCTTAGTGCCTGCACAATTGGTGTTCTGTTCAGGAAGTTGTTTCCTATGCCAATGAGTTCAAGGCTATTCCCACTTTTTCTTCTGTCAGGTTCAGTATATCTGGTTTTATGTTGAGGTCTTTGATCCACATGGACTTGAGTTTTGTGCAGGGTGATAAATATGGATCTATGTGTATTCTTCAAATGCAGACATCTAGTTTGACCAGCACCATTTGTTGAAGATTTCTTTTTTCGATTGTGTGTTTCTGGCTTTATAAAAAGCAGGTTTCCTTGCCGGGCGGTGGTGGCGCACGCCTTTAATCCCAGCACTCGGGAGGCAGAGGCAGGTGGATCTCTGTGAGTTCGAGGCCAGCCTGGGCTACCAAGTGAGTTCCAGGAATGGCGCAAAGCTACACAGAGAAACCCTGTCTCGGAAAAAAAAAAAAAAAAAACCCAAAAAAAAAAAGGCAGGCTTCCATAGATGTGTATATTTATGTCTAGGTCTTCTATTTGATTCCACCGATCAATGTGTCTGGTTTTGTGCCAATATCATGCTGTTTTTTTTATTACTATAGCTCTGTAGTACACCTTGAAATCAGGGATAGTGAGACCCCCAGCAGTTTTTATTATCAGGATTGTTTTAGCTATCCTGGTTTTTTTTGTTTTTTTTTTTTTGTTGTTGTTGTTGTTGTGTGTGTGTGTGTGTGTGTGTGTGTGTGTGTGTTTCATACAAAGCTGAAAATTGTCCTTTTAAGATCTGTGAAGAATCGTGTTTGAAATTGGTGGGGATTGCATTGACTCTAGATTGCTTTTGGTAGAGTGGCCATTTTTACTATATTAAACCCTACCGATCCATGAGCCTGGGAGATCTTTCCATGTTCAGATATCTTCTTTAATTTCTTTCTTTAGTATCTCAAAGTTTTTATCATACATGTCTTCAATTGCTTCATTAGAGTTACCTCAAGATATATTAATTGTGGCTTTTGTGAAAGGTGTTGGTTCCCTGATTTTAATCCAGTCATTTGTATAAAGGAGGCTACTGTTTTTTGTGAGTTAATTGTATATCCAGCTACTTCACTGAAAATGTTTATCTGTTGTAGGAGTTCCCTGGTAGATTTTTTTGGGGTTACTTATGTATACTATCATATCATCTGCAAATAACAATACTTTGACTTCTTCCATTCCAATTTGTATCCCCTTGATCTCCTTCAGTTGTCTTTTTGCTCTAGCTAAGAATTCAGCCAGCCAGCCTTGGCTGCAGAGTGAGTTCCAGGGAAGGTGCAAAACTACATAGAGAAACCCTGTCTCGAAAACCTACCCCCCCCCAAAAAAAAAAATTCAGGTACTAGCCTGGTGTGGTGGTGGTGCATGCCTTTAATCCCAACACTTGGGAGGCAGAGGCAGGCAGGCGGATCTCTGAGTTCAAGGCCAGCCTGGTCTACAGAGCGAGTTCCAGGACAGACTCCAAAGCAACACAGAGAAACCCTGTTTTTTTTTAAAAAAAAAAAATTCAGGTACTATAGGTGTAGAGAGAATGGATAGCGTTGTCTTATTTCTGATTTTAGTGGAATTGCTGTTGGTTTCTCTCCATTTAATTTTTTTTTTAAACATTTATTTATTATGTATACAATGTTCTGCCTGCGTGTACACCTGCAAGCCAGAAGAGGGCACCAGATCTCATTATTGATGGTTGTGAGCCACCATGTAGTTGCTGGGAATTGAATTCAGGACCTCTGGAAGAACAGCCAGTGCTCTTAACCTCTGAGCCATCTCTCCAGCCCCTTTTCCATTTAATTTGATGTTGGCTGTTGGCTTGCTGCAAATTGCCTTTATAATGTTAGGTGTGTCCTCTGTATCCCTGATCTCTTCAGGACTTTTCTCATGAAGGGGTGTTGGATTTTGTCAAAGGCCTTTTCTGCATCTGAGATGATCGTGTGGTTTTTGCCTTTCCGTTTTATTTTATTTTTTTATTTTATTTTATTTTTTTAATATAATTTATTTATTTTTATTTTATTTGCATTGGTGTTTTGCTGCATGTATGACTGTGTGAGGATATCAGATCTTGAGTTACAGACAGTTGTGAGCCGCCACGTGGGTGCTGGGACTTGAACCCAGGTCCTCTGGAAGAGTAGCCAGTGCTTTTAACCACTGAGCCATCTCTCCAGCCCCCAAATCAGTTTTTTTTTTTTTTTTTTTTTGGTTTTTCGAGACAGGGTTTCTCTGTGTAGTTTTGTGCCTTTCCTGGAGCTCACTTGGTAGCCCAGGCTGGCCTCGAACTCACAGAGATCCGCCTGCCTCTGCCTCCCGAGTGCTGGGATTAAAGGCGTGCGCCACCAACGCCCTTGCCTTTCCGTTTTATATGGTAGATTACATTTATAGTTTTATGTAAGTTGAACTATCCCTGCATCACTGGGATGAAGCCTGCTTGAACATGGTGGATGATCTTGGATGTGTTCTTGGATTTAGTTTGCACAAGTATTTTACTGAGATTTTTACCTCTATGTTTACAAGGGAAATTGATCTGTAATTCTCTTTTTGTGGGTCTTAAAGTGATTTGGGTACCAGGCCTCATAAAATGAACTGGACAATGTTCCTTCTGTTTCTATTTTGTGGAATTGGCATTAACTCTTCTTTGAAAGTCTGGTGGGAATTGGGACAGAAACTATCTGGCTGTTTTTGGTTTTTTGGCAGACTTTTAATTACTGCTTCTATTTCATTAGGTTATGGGGTAGTTACGTTTGTAAGCCTAAGTGCCCAAGGCTTTTATTTTCTTGAGTCCTCTTCATTAGTCACCAGATCTCGTCCAGGATTTTCATTTTGTTTGTACTCTCTGGTCTAGCCAGTCAGCATTTCTGGTCTGTACCCTGCCTGTAATTTTGTTCACTATTGCTCATAACCCCCACCTCCATTCTTAGGACATCATGCGAAAGAATCTAAAATTCGCCCGGCGGTGGTGGTGGTGCACACCTTTAATCCCAGCACTCGGGAGGCAGAGGCAGGCCGACCTCTGTGAGTTTGAGGCTAGGCTGGGCTACAGAGTGAATTACAGGAAAAGCTCCAAAGCTACACGGAGAAACCCTGTCTCGGGAAAAAAAAATTAAAATTTTTATTCCATTTCCCTACTTAAAATACTTCAGTAGTGGGCTGGAGAAATGGCTCAGCAGTTAAGAGTGCTGCTCTTCGAGAGGAAGGACCTGAGTTCAATTCCAAGCAACCACATGGTGGCTCATAACCATCTATCATGGGATCTGATTCCCTCTTCTGGCATAAAAGTATACATGCAGGTAGAGCACTCACATAAATAAATCTTAAAACAATTAAAAAATACTTCAGTAGTTTCCCATTATGATGTTTTAGACAGGCCATAATAATAATAAAGTAAAAATCCAGTGTGACAAATGGCTTAGAAATCTAAGGCTAGGCTCCGAATCTGTCTTCCACCTTCATCTTACTTCATTGTACTCGAGCACCCACAATCCCCGTACTGCGCCTTGCACCATCAGAAACTTCGGACATGGCGTTTTTCTTCATTTGAGGACAGCATTCTAGCTGAATTTTGTGTTAAAGTGTGTGTGTAACCCCCATTTTTACCTGGTAGTGACTGGTTTTTGAATACCAATAGGCTCAAGCAGTTGTTGGGAATTAGTTATAAAGTGCCGCCTCAGTCTGGAGGCCCATGATGGCTGTGTGTACTACTATATTGTTACACTGCAGCACATGAGTGCTTAAAACTATATGCAGTATTGTTTTTTACAGTTTTCATGACAGGATTTTATTGCAAGAAGTCGGCAAATTAACCATGAAATCATGTCACTGTGACAGTGTATGTATTTGTACTGTGGCTTCTTAAGTGGATTTTTGCAGTTTTCACTAGAGTGCAATCCTATTTTAACATTGAATTTTCTGGTTAAATTAATCTTTTGTTGCAGTGCATTGAGTATAAATCGTGTATTGTAGCTCAGTGGCCTTTACAGTTGAGCATTTTGATTTCCTTTCCATTACAGTTAGGGTACAGATACTTTTATGCATGCAGCTTCTCCCAGGTGTGCACCAGGGTCCAACTGCTGCTGAGGTCGGTCTCTTAACTCCTCAGCTCGAGCCATCCTGTCAGTCTCGGGAGTATTAGACTACAAGCACATGCCACTGCATCATCTCTCCTTAGTTTTAACTTCAATGTGTTAGATCCATATTGGTTCCCAGTTGAGGATAAAAGGTTTTAAGCATTATGCTTTTTGATTCATATTGCCAAATTATTTCCAGAAGGGTTGTAGGAATCTTCACTAGAAATCTGCAAATGTATTATCTCGATTGTTTCCATCCTTAGATACTCTCTACATATGCACATATATTTGCTGTTTTTCTACTTTTGAAATTTTTTATTGGTATACAGTATGGATATGGTGTATAAAATGATAGATTTTACTATGATACTGGCATCCATGTATATGATGTACTCTGGTCGCATTTATTCCAATACCCACACTACTCTCTCCCCTCTTCCACTGGTCCTCTTTTCCAAATAGTCATCTACTTTGATGTTTTTTATCTAGATTCCACATATATGAGAACATACTACAACGTTTGTGAGTCTAGTTTATTTCATGTAATATCATTTGCCAATTCCATGTATTTTGCTGAGGATATGATCTCATTCTTTATGACCAACCAATACTCTGTTTATATATATATATATATATATATATATATATATATATATATATATATACACACACAT
>CABHPP010118197.1:0-18135 GCA_902168425.1 Peromyscus attwateri
AAAAAAAAAAAAAAAAAAATGCAGAGGGAAGGGCAGTACGCTGAGGCAGAGGATAGAGTGTGTAGGGAATGAACAGAGCTGGGATCTGTTTGTCTTATTTCTTTGGCCAGCAGGCAGCCTTTTGAATGTAACAAAGGGCTTTGGGATGTAGCTGAGTGGTAATGTGGTGTCTTGAAGGCACAAGTCCAGACTCTAGCCCCAGCACCACAAAATCAATGAGGGGAGGGAGAAAAAGGAGGCGCAGTTCTGTATCGAAGCCTCAAGATGGCGCCCTCCTGCACAACACTTTGTCTAGGGGAAAGCTAGAGAAAGCCTAGAGCTTTGTAGATGGGGAGGAGTTGTCAGGATTCCCAGGACTTTGACTGCTTGTTCCGCCATCACAGTCCTGGGAGACATAGAAGAGGTTTCTTCATACCCCCGTGTCTGAAGTCGGGAGGGTTGTTTTCTGGTCCTCCAAGAACTTGTAGCTGTTTCTCTTTTGCTAGGCCTCCCTAAATGTTATGGTCTGCGTGTCTCTCAACAGGTCCAGTGTCCCATGAGCAGAAGCTGTCACAAAGTTTAGAAATTGCCTTGACTTCTACCCTTGGCTCCATGCCTTGCTTCACTGCCCGGCTCTCCAGGGGGCAGCTCCAGCAGCTGGGCACAAGAGGGAGCGGTGCTGCCAGGAGACCAGCTGCCAGCTGCGGTGAGTTGTGTGCTCTGGCCTCTCCCTGTGCAGGATGTGGGCCTGTCGCTTCCTGTTCTGTGGGCCTGCATAGCCAGCTCCCTTATCGTGACTCCCGTTCTGGAGAGAGAACTTCTCTCCTGTCTTCTCCAGAAGGGGATGTGGGGCTGCTTGGAAATGGGACTCATTACAGACAAGATCTTTAGTTAGCCCTGTCATTGTGTGGATTCTAGCCTGGCTGTCCTTTGCTATAGGTTTTTGTTTTGGTTATTTTGACATGGGGTCTTGCTGGCCTTGAACTTTCCAGTTCCCGAGTGTTGGGTTACAGAGGTTCCCGTCACACTTGGCTGTGGTGGGCTGACAGTTCTGTCCTGCGACTGTACTGCTCCTTTTGTCTGACATCCGGGTAATTTATCGACATGTGAAGAACGGCGTAAGTTCAGATGTCATCTTCTGCCCCTCTTGGTAACATTTTTATCATTGCACTAGAAAAGCACAGTGGTAGATTAATGGGCCAAATTTTGCCAAAAAAACCCAAAAAAAAAACCTAGGATCATATCATATGGTAGATACAAAGTGAGGAACTGACTAAATTTTTTCATTGTATGTGTATGAATGTTTTCCCTGTATGTATGTATGTATGTATGTATGTGTACCATGTCCATGCCTGGTGGAGGTCAGAAGAAAGTGTCAGATCTCCTGAAACTGGAGTTACAGATACTTGTGAGCCACCATGTAAGTGCTGGGAATCGAACTCAGGTCCTCTGCAAGAGCAGCCGGTGCTCTTTAACCACTGAGCCGTCTCTCCAGCTCCCCGAGCCCCTTATTAACCAAAGGACAATGTGAAGCCTGGTGAGGCCGATGGGAAGGTCTTGACTCCTCGTGCTGATGCAGAGCCTGCTCCTCCTGTCTTCTGGGTTTCCACTTCACTCTTGCCCACTCCAATCGTTCTTCCCTAACGATTCCCAAGAACATGTCTGTCAGAGTGCCCAGTGAAGCCGTTGAGTCCCATGCTGCTTGTCCTCTCGGCACCCAGGGGTGTGGTTGGCAGCCTGTCTCTCTCTTTTGTCCTTCAGCCATTTCTTCCCAGTCTCCATTACTAGAGTCTGTCAGTGAGTGCCCTCATCCAGTGCCGCCCTTGTGGCTCCTGCATCTCTTTGGAACTCAGGCCCCACCCTCCCTGACAGCTGCTGGGATCCTTCTCATTGGCATCTCCAGTACCTATAACTCTGAACTGTCCTGTCTGTTTTCAAAGCTCTCCTCCCCAGCACCCTCTGAGCCCATTTGGTAAAGAGCCTTGTCTTCTGCTGGAGTCCTTTTTTCCTTCAATGTCCTTACTCTGACGGGCCATTCATTATTAGGTCCTTTTATGCTCTTATTTGTGTGTGTGTGTGTGTGTGTGTGTGTGTGTGTGTGTGTGTGTGTGCGTGCGCGCGCCTGTGAGCAGTACACACATGCCTAGCACACATGTGGAGGTGAAAAGACAACTTCAGAAGTTGGTTCTCCTCCACTGGATTCCAGAGATGGAACTCAGGTCATCAGGCTTATGCAGGAAGGACTTTTATCCACTAGGCATCCATCAGCCCCTTTTGTGCTTTTCTTCACTGTAGTTCTGAGGGACACTCTGGTACTGACTCTGCATCCCCTTTCCCAGCCCAACAATGCCCCTGTGAGCTCCCCACTGTGCTCATCATCGTCCATGGCCCCATTGTCCTTACACAGTCAGAAGATTCTTTGACAGTTAGCGGATCACAGAGGTGTTCCACTTCTTAAGATTCACGTGGCGTGAACCAGAGCCCCAGTGTCCTGTGGTGTAGACCTTATCTCCTTTCCTCTTGATCACACCAAGGCAATCTTGTAGTGCATCTTACAGTGGAAAGGCCTGCCCAAGGCCAAGGTGTTTCAAGAAAGGGACTAAGGAGTTTGAAGGCAGCTACCGACAGATTGAAGCTGCCCCTCTGCTGGTTTCCCTCCACCCTGACTCTTTGGACCCTGATATTTGGGCTACATTTTGCTTTTCCCTCTTCTTGCAGCTTACCTTGTCAGGGTAAGCTTGTACCTTGCTCTAGCTTTGGCAGGGGAATGTACACTTTGTCTGGGAGGCCAAGGGACAGACCTGGTCCCATGCACTGCATGTAGAGGCCAGTTCTTTTTTTTTTTTTTAGATTTATTTATTTATTATGTATACAGCATGTATGACTGCAGGCCAGAAGAGGGCACCAGATCTCGTTACAGATGGTTGTGAGCCACCATGTGGTTGCTGGGAATTGAACTCAGGACCTCTGGAAGAACAGTCAGTGTTCTTAACCTCTGAGCCATCTCTCCAGCCCGAGGCCAGTTCTTAAGCATTCATAGACAGCATCAAGATTGATAAAGATGGTAGGAGGGAGGCCTGCCAGTTCCCAGCTTCCAGGGACAAAGCTTGCACTGAGGACCAGCCTCACTTAATCCTGCCTTGTTGTTCTGACTCAGCAGAGCATCCCAGGAGTATCTGTGGTCCAGAGTGTGCCTCCTGCAAAAGAGCGTTCTCTTCCTACTCCACAAAGGAGCCTGTGTACCAGCTGTCCTGTGGCCACCTTCTGTGCCGACCCTGTCTGAATGGGAAGCAACGTTCCCAGCCCATGATGTGCACAGCCTGCCAGCAGCCAGTCACCAGCCAGGATGTGTTTCGGGTCCACTTTTGAGTAACGCGAGCCTCAACCGGAGAAGCCCCATTTTGGGGGAGACCTGCAGGTGGAGGAAGCAAGAATAGAACCCCAGTGCCCCTGTTCTCTCTTGGGTTTTAGCACCTCCTGGTGTGTTACGGAGCTGTGCAGGACACCCCACTCCTGCTTAGGCAACAACAGGATAATAAAGCCATAGGCTGGCTAGGGAAGACACCCTATTCTCCCTGGCCTGCCTTGCCACTCTCCAACCGGAGCCAGCTGGAGTGTTCAGAAGCACTCCCCCTGACGCCCCCATGTTACCTGCACACAACCTTTTGTTTGATTTCGTTTTGTTTTGATTTTTTGAGACAGGGTTTCTGTGTATAACAGTCCTGACTGTCCTGGAACTCACTCTGTATGCCAGACTGGCCTCGAACTCACAGAGATCCGTCTGCCTCTTCCTCCTGAGTACTAAGATTAAGGGTGTGTGCCACCACCACCTGGCTGCACACAACCTTCTAATGGAGCTTTGTGGGTGGTGTTCAGTAGACTGTGACTTGGGACCTCACACAGCCTTCTCTGCCTCAGGGTCACTCCGAAGTAGACCATTGTAGGGGTTGTGAAGCACATGACTTAGCCATGTGTACTCCCAACCCTGCAGACACTTGGAGCCTTAATACAATGACAGTTGACATTCACTGAGGCTTCCTCCTGGCACACAGGCCAGCACAGCCATGTGCAGTGGCTGCCACCTGTCAGGCAGTGGTTTCAATCCAGCATGGGTGTGTCAGCGCTAGGGAGGGGCAGTCGCTTCTATCAGGCCAGGTGCCAGAGTCTGTCTCGTTGCTCCTGGTGCCACTCTGTGAAGGAGGAGATTCCTGTTCTGTATGTAGGCCCACTGCAGGAGAATATTTGTTTATAAACAGCATTTTTAACCAGTTCTGTATATGTATATGGGCACATGTGTGCCATGGTGTACCTGTGGAAGTCAGAGTACAGCTTCCAGGAGTTGGCTCACTCCTTCCAACTGTGTGGTTCCAGAACTGAAATTCAGGTCATTAGCGTGTGACAGTCTCCTCTAGTCTCTGAACCACCTCACTGGCTCCTTAGGCTACATTTTTTTTTTCCATTCAAAATTAAACTTTATGGAGTCCCAAAAAAAAACAAGGATTCTGTGCAGCTCTGTTCACTGTCAGGAGCTTCTAGACATTGGAAGAATATCTGTGCAGATGACCACACTGTCCCAGTCCCTTCCAGGCATGGTCCGCCTTGTCTTTAAGATAAATTACAGCCTCTTGAACCACATGTTTTTCCATCCTTCAGGTTGCCCAGGGCTCCGTCCTGAGGCTTAGGGAATCTGCTTTGAGAGTTCCCAGGGGATGTGTCCGCAGCGGTGGCCAGTAGGGGAATGTCACCTCCTTTCTCCTGCACACCAGAGCCTGCTGTGCCGCAGCCCTCATGGGGGACACCAGGGTCTGCATGGCCAGGCCACCTGCACTGTCCGGGGGGCTCCGCACATCCCCACTCTGCCTGAGTTTCCCTGCTGTGTTCTGTTCTTAGTCCATGCAACTACAGAGGGCTTGGTTTGGGGGTCAGAACCTACCCGCAACCTGTCATGGTCTCCGGAGTAACCCACTTCCCACTCGGCCTTTACAGCTCACGGTGAGTGCTGGGAGCTCTCTTTGCCCCCAGCTGCCACTCCTCTGCCACAGCTCCACCAGAGGTCCTTGTCCTGTTCTGCTGGAAAACTAGGTCTGGGAGCCCCTGGGGTGGGCAGGACTTACCCTGAGTCCAGTGGGGAGCCACCCCCCACCCCTTTAATGTGATTAAGCATTTCTCTTCAAGATCTGACCCCCACCCCCAGGAAGTGCTCTTTTTCTCCACCCTTGCCAGCACCACAGAGCTGGTTTTTCTTCCCTAGAAAACAAGAATGAAAGCCTGGGGTAGTGCAAGCTTGTAAAGCCAAACATCAGGAAGACTGCCATGAGTTCAAGGCCAGCTTGGGCTACATAGCAAACACTTATCTCAAAGACACCAAAATAAAAAGAAATATGTTATTTGGCCCCATGGACATTTTATTTGTCATTAGAGACTGGGCCTGAAACCAGGCCTAAAACACCTTCCAGGAAACATGCGGGCTCCGCTCCACTGACCAAGAAGACTCAGCCACACCCGTGCCTCCACCTGGCAGCCTTCCACAGCTGTCCTGGCCTTTGCCTGGTAATGGGGTCACGCGCTCAATGGAGGTACAAGGCTGGACCTGCTGGAGACATGCAGCACTCCGGTCTTCTGAGGACAGAAGGCAGGCCAGCTTGAGGCGAGAGGTCCGCAGCAGCTGCAGGCTCTGGGTCCTCATCCCTAGGCGAACAGGTGAGCTGCCCTGTGGGGCCACGGCTCTGACCCTCAGCCATCCCCTGAGCAGCTGGAAGGGAGGCTCTGTCAGAATTAGTCTTGAAAGTAGAAGAAATAGAAGAACCAGAGAGCCAGGAAGAAGACCAGCAGCTGCTCAGTGCTCACGGAGAATCCCTGCTCCCTGCAGGCGGGCGGCTGCTCCCTGCAGGCCCTGGGTCCTGGGACTGACTGGGCTCGTCCAGCCCCACATCTGTTCGACTTCTTCCTATAGGTCTCCATCTTGAGGCCCCTTTCCAGTCCCCAGGAAACAGGGTCCTCTGACGCTGAGTGCCTGTAACTAGGTCTGCAGACAAAAAGACCAGCCCCCCACTGCCAGTGGCATTGTGACGCACAGGGGCATTGTGACGAAAACCTGAATGCCATTGTGATGGCCACTGGGGTGGGAGTAGGGCTCCTGTGGGCTGGCCTTCTCCCACAGAGCTCCCACGGGTATTCTGTAAGGAGGACCCAGCCCACGGCTCCCCCGCTGCTCCCTATTCAGGCCTGCTGTCTTCTCACCTGGCCTCTAGGCTGCTTGCACGTGCAGCATCTTCTCTCAGGTTCTGAGTGGAAAGGGAAGAGCCAGGCTGGGAACTGGCCAAAGGCACACTGTTCAGAAGAGTCAGCTAAGGTTACTGGGTGGCATGTCTCATGTCTGTATTCCCAACCCCTGTGCATTTGAGGGCAGTCTGGGGAACAGAGAGAACCCTGTCTCAAAACAAAGCAAACTGAATTTACGTTCCTAGTGTCACCAGCCAGCACATTGCATGGAAGCTATTGGTCTGGACAACTGAGATACAGACCAGTTCTGCCGTCACAGTTAAACGTGATCACAGTGCAAGGCCAGGATATGAATGTGGGACTGGTGTGTCCGTCACGTCATAGAAACCTTTCTCCTAGGGTAGAAGACTCCTAAATGAAGGAGAGAAGAGCACAGGCTGGCTTGGGGCCGTCAGATGGGCTTGAGCCCCACTCTGTACTAACCATTGACTACTGCCTGGCTCCACTTGCTGAAGTAGCTCTACCTGCCACCCCTTCCCCTCCCCCATTCTTGGGATGACACCTGGGGTCTCATTCTAGGCAAGTGTTCACCACCAGGTGACATCCTTATAATCTTCCCAGAAGAGAGGATTCCCAGAGGGCGCAGAGGTGAAGAAAAAGGAGAGGGACAGCTTGTTACTACTGCTAGTGTCTTCGAGCAGCAAGACATCACTACTTGCTACCACTCAAAATACATTGGTGGTGTCTCTTCCAACACCCCTCTAAAAGCTGTTCCCACTGGGCACCTGTGCTGGGGAATCAAACCCCAGGCCTTAGGCACTTGAGGCAAGTAAGCTATTACTGAGCCACAACCCCAGCCTAAAAGTGGGGCATTTTATATGTGTGTAAGGGTGTGGGAACACATGCATGCCCATGGTGGCCAGAAGAGGATATCAGATCTACCTGGAGTTCTAGGTAGTTGAAGCCGGCAGACAATGGGTGCTGGGAATCCAACTCCATTGGAAGTGCAAGAAGAGCATCTAACCACTGAGCTACCTCTCCAGCCCCAAGAACTGTGTATATAGCATGCTTACTAGCTATTCTGGGCACAACTGCCTGTCCTTCCTGTCAAGCTTACTGGAAGAACAGTCAATCACCAGGAAGAGCTTGAAGTTTGGGGCCTGGTATAGCTTAATGCTCAGCCCATTGTCCGCTGCAGTTTGCTCAAGAAGCAGAGTCCAGAGCTGGGCTTGGGTGTTTTTGGAAGAACTAATCCATTATAGATTAAAGAAACAAAAATCCAAAAGTAGGCCCAGTTGTGTATGAGAATTAGCATAAAGATGATAGCACAGTAAAGGGGGGTGTAGCTCATTTGGAAGACTGCTTGCTTAGTACTCATGAGGCTCTGGGGTCAATTCCCAGCACTGCATAAACTAGGCATGGTGGCTGGCACATGACTTTAAGACCAGCAATCAGGTGGTAGAGATGGGAGGGTCAGAAGTTCAAAATCACCCTTGACTAGATACTAAATTTGAGGGCAGCCTGGGTTACATAAAACCCTATCTCAGGGGGGGGAAAAAAAAAGGTGGCAAATAGACCTTTCAACGTGTCAATAGGTAGTGTGGGAGTCCCGGGAAGGGTGAGGATGGGTAAAGGAACACAGGAACGAGCAACTCGTCCCAGTGAGAGGAAAACTGATGAAGTCTCAACGTTTAACTCCAGCCTGTGGGTGAGCTGTGCATTCATTCACAAGCTCTGTTAAGTCCTGCTGGAGGGAACACAGGCGTACAAGCCCTGTGGAGGGGAATGTGACACTATCCAGCCAAGTCACATACGTATGGCCTGGTCACGTTCCCTCTAGGATTCTAGTCCAAAAATTCTAATGGAAACATGGAAAGAATTCCTACCTCGGCATGGCTATAGCCTCAGTTGTCTAGGGTGAAGGTTCAGCTGAGCCCCTGAGTTCAAGATCAGAGTGGGCAACATAGCAAGATCCTGTTTCAAAAAACAAACAAACAACAGCTTGGCTTGGTGACACAGGTCTTTAATCCCAGCACTCAGGAGGCAGAGGCAGGAAGATCTCTGTAGGCTTGAGGCCAGCCTGGTCGACATATCTAGTTCTAAGGCAGCCAGGGCTGCATAAAGAGACCCTGTCTCAAGAAAGAACGGAAGGAAGGGAAAAAGGAAGAGAATGGCCCTTCAGGGAACTTGAGAGACAGCTCAATGGTTAGGAACACGTCCTGTTCTTGCAGAGGACCAGGATTCTGTTTCCAGCACCCACATGGTGGCTCACAACCTTCTGTAACTCCAGTTCTAGAAGATCCCTCCCCTCTTCTGAAAAAGAATGGGCCCATCAACCATCAGGCATGGCTGGAGGGAGGGCTTAGGATCCCTACCTTTTACTACTGAACTGTTTGCTACTGAGGGATACAGAGACAGAGGGGAGCTAGTGCCTTCAGCTCACACACGGCCCTGGTTAACTTAAATGGGTCACAAAACAAAATCAGCCAGGCTGTTTAATCCCAGCACTCAGGAGCCAGAGGCAGGCAGATCTCTGTGAGTTCTAGGCCAGTCTAGTCTACAGAGCTGATTCCAGGGCTACACAGAGAAACTCTGTCTTGAAAAAACAAAAGACAGAAAAACCCCAAAACAAACTAAAAAACCCCAAACCAACCAAAAGTGAATCTGAGGAGACTGGTAAAGAAGAGCAGAGGGTAGGGGTGGGGTGAGGGAGGTGGAGGGTGGGTAACAGGATGGGAGGGAAGTGAGGAGAGGGGAGAGTCATCAGAATGCATTACAAACGTGCATGAAATTGTCAAAGAACAAAATTGGAGAGACAGCCCAGCAGTTAAGAGTACTGGCTGCTCTTCCGCAGGACCTGGGTTGACTCCCAACACCCACAAGGCCGCTCACAACTGTCTGTAGTAACTCCAGTCCCAAGGGGATCCAGCACCCTCTTCTGGCCTTTGGGTGCACCAGGCACAAAATAGTGTGCAGATAGACCTGTAGGCAAAACACTCATACACATAAAATAAATTTTTAAAATTAGAATAAAAAAGTTCACAAAACGCCTATTCTACCAGAAAGCAGCATAGGCAGCTTGGGCTGATCCTTTAGGGACTGGGGAACCATATTACCCCCATGGAGGGACTACCTCCATCCAGATTGTAGACTCAAGAACAGGTGGCATATATGATTTTACACATTGTTTAGGAAATTATGAATACCTTGAAGGGCATCCATACTCTAAAAAATCATTTGCATTAAAATGCTTGAAAGAGGGCTGAGGTACTTCTCCTGGGTTTGATCCCCAATGTCTCTCTCTCTCTCTCTCTCTCTCTGTCTCTCTGTCTCTCTCTCTGTCTCTCACTCACACACACACACACAGAGAAGGAGGAGGGGGAGGAGGAGGAACAACGTATTGAGGTGGTGTCCTGGGTTCTGCTGCACTTTGGTCTCCCATAGATCTCACTTGCTCTGCCTCTGTTGAGCTGGTGAAAGACCACCGGCACACTATCTGTATAGAGCAGTGCTTCTCAGCCTTCCCAATGCTTCGACTGTTTAATACAGCTCCTCATGTTGTGGTGACCCCCATCCATAAAATTATTTTCATTGCTACGTCATAACTTTAATTTTGCTACTGTTAGCCAGGTGGTAGTGGCGCATGCCTTTAATCCCAGCAGAGGCAGAGGATCTCTGTGAGTTCGAGGCCAGCCTGGTTTACAGCATGAGTTCCAGGACAGCCAGAGCTGTAACACGGAGAAACCCTGTCTTGAAAAAAAAAAAAGGGGCATGTCCCAGGCGGCGTCTGGGAAGGAGTCAGTTGGGCCTGGGAACTGTTTGGAATGACCATGGCCTTCGCTGTGCTCCCTGCTGTGCTGCCTGCTGCAGGCGGCCCTGCTGTGCATGGCTGCCATCTCCTTGCTGCACTAGGAGCCCTTCCTGGAGAACACTGGCTAGGGAACGGAGCAGGGGATTGGCAGATTCAGAGAGGAGTCAGGAATTAAATCTCAGCTAATGAACCTTATTCAATCTGTGAGGATGCCAGTGATAACAGTAAACTCGGTTACTATTGTATTGCTTTCGTTCTTTGGCTGAACACTGGGAAACCAGAGACTCAGCAGAGATGCCCCGGAAGTTACTCTTTCTGTTGTGACTGGAGTATCATGTTTTAGCAGGCTCATCTTGCAGCTGACAAAAAAATGTAAAGTTGATGATAAAACCAGTTTCTATTTATCTGAAGAAAAAAAAAGAATTTTGCTACTATTATGAATGGTAATGTAAATATCTGTATTTTCCGATGGTCTTAGATGACCCCTGTGAAAGGGTCATTCGACCCAAAGGGGTTACAACCCACAGGCTGAGAATCACTGATCCACAGGACCCTCCACTTGAGTCCATACCCTCCATGAAGAACCAGAGGGTCAGCAGAATTTAAGCACGGATTAGCAACCACACGACCCACCTACAATACAGCTTTGAGATTCTTCCCATTACACCTCTTGGTGCAAAAAATAAAAATGCTTCCCCAAATAAACACTCTGTAGAGTTGGCTTCAGGCCTCATCAAAGTGGGTCCATCTCCGGCTACAGTGTGAATGGAAGAGTACCTTGCAGTCGCTGGGGGAGGGTGTAGGGAGGTTCTTAGATTGCATCTAGGGGCAGGGGATGTCAGGATCCTGATGAGGTGGGCTTGTGCTTCATGGGGACTCCAGGTGTGTGATACATGTGGCCAGAGACAAGAAGTCTGGCAGAGAATCTGCAGGACTGGAGAAGTATGTGTGATTTGGTGACCAGTGAACCCTGGGTGGCCCTGGTGGAATTTGAAGGCATGAGGGACAGAGAGAATGGGGGGGCAGCAGTCCCAGAAATAATTCATGACTAAGAAGGGTGGACTGGGGTGACTCTCACCTGTGGGAAGAATTGGGCTTCATTGGGAAAAAGGTAGTCAGGTGTAGTGGCAACTAGCTTTGGTATCAGCACTCTGGAGGCAGAGGCAGGCAGATCCCTGTGACTTCCCAGCCAGCTTGGTCTACATAGTAAATTCCAGGCCAGCCAGGGCTACAGAGTGAGACTCAAAAGGTAAGGAAGGCTGGAGAAAGGACTGTGCAGTTAACTCCAGTTCCAGGGGATCCAGGCCATCTTCTTCTGACCTCTGTGGGCAACCAAGCATGCATGCGGTGCACGGATATGTGTGAAGGCAAAACACTCATACACATAGACTACATAAATGGACCTGAAAAGGTGGGAGGGAGGGCAGGAGTCTGGAGAGAGAGCCCAGTCGGTAAGAGAACTCACCCGGATTCAGCTCCCAGCTCCCATGTCAGGTGCCTCACAA
The DNA here is from genome assembly GCA_902168425.1 of Peromyscus attwateri. Classification (NCBI taxonomy): domain Eukaryota; kingdom Metazoa; phylum Chordata; class Mammalia; order Rodentia; family Cricetidae; genus Peromyscus; species Peromyscus attwateri. The sequence goes on from CABHPP010118197.1 coordinate 11,518, forward strand.
ACACCTGTAACTCCAGCCTCGAGACTCAATGCCTCTTCAGGCAGGGCTTCTCACAAGACAGGGACACACACATACACATGTACCTGAAAATAAGTTTAAAAAATTAGAAGGGTAAATGCAGAAAATCAAATGGGTTAGATAGCAGCCCCAAGCTGGCCTCTACCTCCCGTGACCCTCCTTAATTCTTGATGCCCTCTCTCTGGGCCCAGAGTGAGACCCAGACATTAGTCATGACTCAGTTGATGAAATGCAACCCCATGGCTCATTCATTAGGAAGCCTGTAATTAGCCTGTCTCACAAGCTGGGGGCCTCAAGAGAGAACCCCTTCCACCTGCCTTCCTCCCTCTCACTCAGGGGATGAGCTCAGACAGGGGAGCTTTGCCCCCAAGACGGAAGAGGGGAGGGAGAGCGTGAGCAACCGGGGAAATGAGATGCTCGGGCACACGCTAATGTGTGTGATGCCTCAGAGAGGTCACCTATAATGAGACCGTGGAAATGAGCTAAACCGCCTGAACTCTCAAAGTTTCCTCCTAGAAACCCATAGGGAGATTGGGGTGTGGCCCAGCCCAGCTGCTCCAGCTCTGCTGACAGAAGCTGAGGCCGCAACCATTTATTTTTTTATTTTTGGATACAAGGTATCTATCATTCTACAGCCCTGGACAGCCTGAAACCCACTATGCACACTTAAAACCCCTGACTCGGAGGTCTGCCTGCCTCTGCCTCCTCTGTGCTGGGATCAAAGGCCTGAGAGACACCAATACAGGCAATAAATACATTCTTTTTTTTTTTTTTTTTTTTTTTTGAGACAGGGTTTCTCTGTGTAGTTTTGGTGCCTGTCCTGAATCTCACTCTGTAGACCAGGCTGGCCTCGAACTCACAGAGATCCTCCTGGCTCTGCCTCCCGAGTGCTGGGATTAAAGGCGTGCACCGCTACCACCACCCGACCCACCGATGGGGTTTTGAGTGTCTTGATCTATGACTTTGTTCTGTTACTGTAAAATCCTCACGAGGGGCAGTTAAGATGGCTTGAATGGCAAAGGATTGCCTGATGACCTGAGTTTGGTCCCCAGAACCCACGAGGGTGGAAGGAGAGAACTGATTCCACAGAGTTGTCTTCTGATCTCCATATGCACACAGCCCACACACACCACAAACACACATAATCGTAATGAACATTAAAAAACAAAACTTCATGAAACTGTTACCATGTTTGGGCAATGGCTTTGAGAGTAACCTAAATTTGTGTTTCTGAGCCTTGGTCCTCAGCCATCAGGATCAGTGCTGGTCAGACACAGAGGTTGGCAATGGGAGGTGGGTGGGGGGCTGAAGATAGCCAAGGTAGTTTGTCTTCGGATTCAGAACATTCCAGCTCGCCACATTCATAGAAGTTTTAGTCACTAGTGCTATAGATCCTTAACACAGGTAAGGCTTTTCCCTGGGCACTTCATTTCAAACATCACCACTGTAGGTTCAGTTGCCAGCCCCTCAAAAACAAAATTTGAGTACATAAATGCCTTCGTGGCTTAGCTTCAGCTGTGGGGATTTTCAACAGAGGCATGACTACTTTATTATTTATTTATCTATTTATTTGTTTGTTTGTTTATCTATTTATTTATTTTTCTGTCAGGGTCTCATTCTGTGACCCTGATTAGTCTGGAACTTGCTCTGTAGACCAGGCCTTGAATTTACAGAGATCCACCTGCCTCCGCTTCCTTAGTGCTGGGATTAAAGGCTTAAGCCATCCTGCCTGGTTTTATTAGTTTGTATTCTTGGGCATGTGACTCAAATTCGATGCCACGGTTTTCTAAGAACAGGGAGGAAATACACTTCCTTGTGGGGTTTTATGTGAATTGGGCAAAAAGAACTGCCACACACACTTATGAAACCTATGTGTGAAGCCAAGAGTGGTGGGTGGCACATGCCTGTCATCCAAGCACTTGGTAGGTAGAGAAAGAAGGATGTGCGCGCACACACACCGAACGCTCACACAAATGCACACCCCCCCACCCCCACCCCACACACAGGTAGGCATCCATGCACGCATGCCTGGATCTGGTTTCAGACCCTTGCAAGTTGCGTATCCTTTGAGTCTGTGCCCTCCCGCTCTTTCCAAGGACTGCAGTCCTCACACCGTGGGCGGGTAGTCCACCACTTGAGCAGTGGCTTTCCCTTTGCAGAGGCAGGGGCTGAGGGTGCAGGGAGGTACCCAGCGGCAAGCTCTCCGGTGTCCATCCTGGACCTGCAGGCGTGGGACCGGCCGTGCGCAGCCTCTTCGCGCTCTGATGGCACTGAGTGATGCCGGGTCGGCTGTCTCAAGAGCACCCCCACCCCCCCACCCCCCACCCCCACCCACTCCCCATCCCCCCACCCCCACCCCCCCCCCCCCCACCCCCTCCCCATCCCCCCACCCCCCACAGGCATATCTGGTGCTCACAGAGGCCAGAAGAAGACACTAGATTCCCTGGAACTGAAGTTACAGACAGTTGTGAGACTTCCTGAGGATGCTAGGAACAGAACCTGAGTCCTCTTCAAGAGCAGCAAGTGTTTAACTGTTTAGCCCGCTCTCCAACACCCTCTGCACAGGATTTTAAAATAGGCCAAGGTTTGTCACCTGACTTGGTAACCCTGGCCTTTAATTCCAGAACTCTGGAGGCAGAGGCAGGGGAATCTCTATGAAGTTCAAGCCAGCATGGTCTACATAGAGTGTTCCATGATGGCAAGAGGAAGATCCTGTCTTTAAAAAAGACAAGACAGGCCAGGCGGCGGTGACTCATTCCTTTAATCCCAGCACTCAGGAGGCAGAACCAGGCGGATCTCTGTGAGTTCGAGGCCAGTCTGGTCTACAGAGTGAGATCCAGGACAGGCACCAAAACTACACAGAGAAACTCTGTCTTAAAAAACCGAAGGGGGAGGAAAAAAAAAAGACAAAACAGAGCTGGGCAGTGGTGTCATACATCTTTAACCCCAGCACTCAGGAGGCAGAGGAGGCAGGTGGATCTGGTCTACAGAGCAGGTTTCAGGACAGCCAAGGCTACACAGAGAAACCCTGTCTTGAAAAACAAACAAATAGCCCATCAGTGGTGGCGCACGCCTTTAATCCCAGCACTCGGGAGGCAGAGGCAGGTGGATCTCTGTGAGTTCGAGGCCAGCCTGGTCTACAGAGCGAGATCCAGGAAAGGCGCAAAGCTACACAGAGAAACCCTGTCTCGAAAAACCAAAATAAATAAATAAATAAATAAATAAATAAATAAATAAACAAACAAAGACAAGAGAGAAAAACTGAATGCCCTAATCTAGAACACCTCCCCTGGTTTTTCTTAGACCTCAGTGAAACGTCGTGGTAGCGCAAGCCCATAGTCCCAGCACAGGGACCATAAAGGAACAAGGCCACATTCAGCTACAGAGCAAGTTCATGGCTAGACTAGGATACATACACACTGTCTCAAGTCTGCAGTGAGGTAAGGCATGGGGTTGGTACATCAAGTAAGTAACCTTGAAAACAAGTTTGACTTGCCCAAGGTCACACAGCAATGCCCTGGAGAGCTAAGGCTGGTCCCCAGGGCTCCCCACCCTCCCTTCATTCTTTCTAGAACTGAAAAATCCACTGTTTGGCAAAAACTCTCAGGAGAGTAATAAACACAAAAGATGGTGTCCTCCATGTCTTAGGGCTTTCATTCTAGAAGGAATGCAAGCATACACACATGCACACCTCACAGACGGGAGAGAGGTACAGGTGGAGGGGCAAGAGAGGGAGAGAGGAACTTCAGGGTAAAGGAGGTTTTGACCAGCTGTGCACCCCACCAACACAGACCCACGTTAGGAAAGAATAAAAGGACTGAGGCGCTGGAGAGACAAGACTCATACTGCTCTTGCAAAGGACCAGTTTGGTCCCAGCACCCATTTCCGGGGCTCACAGCTGCCTGTAACTCCAGCTCCAAGAACTCTGATGCTGCCTTCTGTACTCTGGGAGCTCCTGTACTCACGTGGACAGACAGACAGACATATATATATATATATAATTTTTTAAGTGAGAGATGCTCTAGATGGGGCAGTGTAGCATGAATCTTAAGAGGTCTTATTAATAAAAACAAACCTGGAGCCAGGTATTGGGGTGAACACTGAAAGATGAGAGAAGCAGAACAAGCCAGCCAACCTCACCTTGCCAATTCCTCAGCTGATCCTGTTTCCTCAGACTGGAAGCCTCTGAGTCCTCATCCGAATGGATCTCAGCTGAACTGCTGCTAAAAGCCTAAAATCGTAACCAGGCTCTAGTTCCTGGTCCTCAAGCCTTATATACCTTTCTGCTTCCTGCCATCACTTCCTGGGATTAAAGGCGTGTGGCTTTGAACTCACAGAAATCCAGATGGATCTCTGCCTTCGGAATGCTAGGATTAAAGGTGTGTGCACCACCATTTTCTGGCCTCTATGTTTATCTAGTGGCTGTTCTGTTCTCTGACCCCAGAGAAGTTTATTAAAGTGCACAATATATTGGGGAACACATTATCACTACAGGGCAGTGGGTATTAAGCTGTGGGAATGGTGATACCATTGCAGATTGGAGCCCTGGAAGAAAACCAGGAGCTAAATCGGACTCTGTTAAGTCATAAGGGCAGCTTCCAGGCCAATGGCACCTGTCATTGGGCGGTTCTAAAATGCTCAGAATGAAGACATGATCTGGGACATCATTAGTTTGTAAAAAGTATAAAAATACCCTAGGAAGAAGAGAAGGGAAGGGCCACAATACCAAGTCTTGGGATGGTCCAGCCTGTAGAAGCCAATGTGAAGCCAGAAAAGGAAGCAGAGAGAGTGTGGTAGAGGACCCAAGAACCAGAATGAACCAGATGAAGTGTGTTGTAAAAAAAGGGCAAAGTCTTGATCGTGTGAAATTCTGCTGGGAAAGGCCATGGAAAATAAAGACATGGCGGGCCCACCAAACGGCCGCACACCTCATGATTATAATAACGTACTTTCAGTAGGCTGGTTTGAACAGAAATCTGAGTGGCGGGAGGTTTCAGGGGAAATGTTGACTTTTGAGTAAGACTGACAGATACAGGACAGACTGATGGCTCACTGTCTTTAATGGCAACACTCCCAAGGCAGAGGTAGGCTGTGAGTTTGAGGCTAGCTTGGTCTACTTAGAGATTTCCAGGCCAGCCAGAGCTACAGAATGAGACCCTGTCTCCAAAAAAAAAAAAAAAAAAAAAAAAAGTTATTTGGGAAAAAAAAGCTATGAGGAAATAAAGAAGGCGTGAGGTATCTTGGGAGTCCATGTGGCATGTTGGGTGGGGGTATCTGAGATGAAAAGAACCAGCATACTCCTGGGACCTTTTCTAGCCAGCAGAGATGCTGAGAAGGTGGAGATTAGGCCTGATGTACCTCTGATATCCATGCTGGGGGACAGAGCATGGCGTCTTCACAGGGGCCTTAGAATGACAGCCCCATCAGCTTCCAGACGATAATTTGGAACCGAAGTACAGACAGGGTAAATTAGGGACAAGGCCACACAACAGGCCTGAGCCAGGCATCTGCCCCCACCCCCAGCAGCAACCCGCCTCACAACTGAGCAGGATAGCCGTCCCCCCCAAAGCTCATTCTCATCCGTAAGTGGGAGAAGAAGGTTTCTTCTGGCCAAGGAAGCTATTCTCTCTGGAAAACAACCTCTTCTCTCTTAATGAGGACATTAATAATACAATCCTGCTGTCAACTAACATCACCATGACGCAAGCACCTCCCTTAAGTTTCACGTTAAGTGATTCAGTGCTCAGAGCCCTACGCAGTGGTTACCCGGCTTCACTGCTTTATTCTGGAACTGAGTGGGGAGTCAGTCAGACATCCGGTGACCTGCCCAACTCAGGAAGCTTCAAGACACAGAAGTCAGCGTACTTGGCTTCCTGTCTATCGGCTGCCTCTTACAGAGGCCTCGAGTGCTAACAGTCATTCTTGGAAAGGTCTGGCCTCGGAGCCTGAGTGTGGGAGGCCACCTTGGCTACCAAGCCCCACTGTACTTGGTGAGGTAGAGGCCAACTGGTTCTCTGGAGCTCCCTTGAAGCACGCTGATATACCCAGGAGAGGTAGCAGAAGCCTATTGGAGCTGGAAGGGCCCTGGCCTGTGCACAGTCCAGAAGGAATGGGCTGGCTAGTCTGGACCCAAAACCAGAGGGTTTTTCTCGTAGCCCAACGAAAGGAGGCTATGAAGACCAAAGCTGAGTGTGGTGGTACATGCCTATAATCCTGGCTCTGGAGAGGCGGAGATAGAAAGATTAAGAGTTCAAAGCCTGCTTCTGCCACATAATAGGTTCAAAGCCAGCCTGGGCTACATTAGACTGTCTTAGAAGGAAACAAATGATTTACAGCCTCAAGTCAGGAACTAACTCTGCCTCTTCAGACTGGGCCTGTCTGGTTGTGGTTCCTCCCACTTTGTCCTGCAGAACAATCTTCTTCCTCTCCTGCCTTAGGCCTGAGACCGTACCAGCCTAGGGGCATGGGTCTCTCTCCTCAGCCTTTTCCTCTTTTTAGTATCCGGGATTATTTCACCCAGGACTATTCCTGAGCTCTATCCTCAGCCTTCTGCCTATCTATCTATCTATCTATCTATCTATCTATCTATCTATCTATCTA
>CABHPP010118197.1:18145-30566 GCA_902168425.1 Peromyscus attwateri
CTATCTATCTATCTATCTATCTATCTATCTATCTATCTATCTATCTATCTATCTATCTGTTTATTTGAGACAAGATCTAACTATGAAGTTCCAGGAGGCCAGGAACTCACAGAGATCCACTTGCCTCTGCCTCCCGCTTGCTGGGATTAAAGACGTGCGCCACCACCTCCCGGCTCCTCCTTTAATTTTTTAATATTGAGACAGGGTCTCGCTAAGTTACCCAGTCTGGCCTGGCACTTTTGGCCTCCTACGTTAGCTTCCCAAGTAGCTCAGACCACAGGCCCGTGAACCAGATCTTCCACACGATCTTTGCACCTTACTGAGTCTGGAGTTCTCATTCTCCAGTAGCTTCCCAATTCATGTCCTTAGTGGGAACCAGACAGGCACTATCCCCAAGACTCCATTCTCACCAGGCGGCGGTGGCACAGGCCTTTAATCCCAGCACTCAGGAGGCAGAGGCAGGCGGATCTCTGTGAGTTCGAGGCCAGCCTGGTCTACAGAGCGAGTTCCAGGAGAGGAGCAAAACTACATAGAGAAACCCTGTCTCAAAAGAAAAAAAAAAAAAAAAGACTCCATTCTCAGAATCTGAGTCGCCGTTCTTGGCTCTACAGGGGCATGCATGGGGGTAGAAACAACCTGGGCATCTTGAAGCCAGCCACATCCAGCACAGGACAGACCTTTGAATCTGTGTGCTGCCCTTGATGTCATAACTGTGGCTTTGGGCCAATGAGGCTGCAAATGGGAATTACCTTCCCAAAGTCCACCTGGTATGTGTGATCCTCTCACTCACCCTACCCCGAAACTAACAAGCTTTCCCCACCCCTCCTGGTCCTGACCTGCTCTAACATGACAGCCCTTACTGGATGGGGCCCGTTGACCCCTATAGCCTGTTGAGAGCAGCCAGGATGCTCAGATGTGATTTCCAGGTGATCCTTGCATCGGCTCACCTCCCAGATCATACAGCACCGCCGTCACTGTGGCAGTTGCTCCAGTCACACCGTGGCCAATGACAGCCTGCTGGCCTGCCCCCTCCTCCAACATGCTCTGCACAGACAGGCCCACGTGTGTCCCCAGACGCCTGAATCACTGCTGACAGCTTGGGACCTGTCGGCCGTGGGCTCCTGGGGAGCCACTGGAGAGGGGGTTAGCAGCCACGTTGTCGCCTCCTAGGGAACACCTGCAGACATAAATAGACAGCCCGCCAGGGCAGCAGAACAGAGCCAACAGAGCAGCGCTGCACACAGTGCCCACCTATGCTCGCCAGAATGCTCAACGCTACGCTGTCTGCTTGCTTCCTGAGCCTGCTGGCCTTCACCTCTGCCTGCTACTTCCAGAACTGCCCGAGAGGCGGCAAGAGGGCCATGTCTGACATGGAGCTGAGACAGGTACCACTGTGGTCCGTTTCAGGGCTGCTGGCAGTGCCCTAGGAATGGGTGATGGGCTAGGAGAGGGAGACAAATTGTCAGAGAAGTCAGACTTTAGGGGAGGTTCCTGGAAAGAGGCAATGTAGCATAGTGGACGGACCGCTGAAATGGTGAGAGGGGACCAAGTGTCAGGGAAGCTGCATGAAGGACACTGTCCCCGTGCAGGGGGTATGCCAGAAATGAGAGATACTGCCTTATAAGTGGGCTTGGGACGGGAGCAGGCTGAACTGGGTGCCCAGGCCTCTCTGCACACCTGGGGGAGAGGGGTGGGGTGTCAGCTCATCAGGACTGGCTAGATTATACAAAGATCTGTTCTAGCCTGAATCTAAGGCCCTCCCCACCCAGCTCGGCCTCTCAAAGCTCCTTCTGTAGCCACCAGTGCCAATTTCTTCCTGTCCACAAGAAGATGGCCATTGCCCTGTGCATGCCTGAGTGGAGTATGTCCCATACCTAACCCTGGGCCTCTTGCCCAAATCTCTTGTCTGCATGTCCAGCTGTGAGTCTTGCCTTTCTGGCAGAGCTCAGGGCAATCCAGCACCAGGCTCAATTTTGTCCAGGCCACAATTTTGAGTTATTGAACAGGCTGGAGCAGTCAGGTAGAACAGCTCCCACAGTCCACCTTCTGTCTGCAGAGCTCCTTTGGAGGCTTGAGGCACCAGGTGCCCGTGCACACTTCACCCTAATTTGATCCCTGCCGCCTACCTAAAAGGGTAAATTAGGTGGCCAGGAGGTTAAGGCCCAGGTGAGGCCCACCGGCTCGGAGCAGGGGCAAGAGCAAGGCCCGAAAATGAGAGAAAGGGAGTGAACGCTCTAGAAGAAGCAGGAGTGCTCTGTGGAGGGTGATGGGGGGAGAGGGGCTTGGGATGTGTAGGAGAGCCATCTGAATGTCAGAGAAGTAAGCCTCTGAGAGATTGCTGCACACCAGTGACACCTCAGAGCTGAGCAAGGTCCCCAAGTGCTGCAGCCCCGGGGAGACTCTGCCAAGGCAGGTGAGGGTTTTGAGAGCTCCTAGTGAGAACTGATCCTCCTGATGATCTAGCAGTTCAGATTTCCACTCCTGCCTGGAGAGCGCCAGGGCACCTGCAGCGTGAGGCCGGGACAGCAGCGGGGTGGCCCTGGGTTCCCACCGCCACTCTTATCCTCGCTCCCCGTCCACCCGTGTCCTTCCCCGCAGTGCCTCCCCTGCGGCCCCGGCGGCAAAGGACGCTGCTTCGGGCCGAACATCTGCTGCGCCGACGAGCTGGGCTGCTTCGTGGGCACCGCCGAGGCGCTGCGCTGCCAGGAGGAGAACTACCTGCCCTCGCCCTGCCAGTCGGGCCAGAAGCCGTGCGGGAGCGGGGGCCGCTGCGCCGCCGCGGGCGTCTGCTGCAGCGACGGTGCGCACGGGGCCGGGCGGGGTGGGAGTGGGGGTGCGGGGTGGGGTAGGTGGGAGGGTGGAGGCGGGTGTTTAGCGGGGGGTGGGGGTGGGAGTGAGGACGTGAGGGGGGGCAGGGACACCGGGGTGGGGGGGGGGAAGGGGGGGGCGGGGGGGCGCGTGGCGGCGGGGGGGGGGGGGTGCGGGGGGCGGGGCGGTCAGGGTGGGAGGGCAGCGCTGGGATCGCACCCCTGGAGCTGCGCCCACCCCAGGGCGTCTGCGCTCACAGATCCTTTCCCTCAGAGAGCTGCGTGGCCGAGCCCGAGTGTCGCGAGGGTTTTCTCCGGCTCACCCGCGCCCGCGAGCCGAGCAACGGCACGCAGCTGGACGGGCCCGCCCGGGCGCTGCTGCTCCGGCTGGTGCAGCTGGCTGGGACGCGGGAGGCCGTGGATTCTGCCAAGCCCCGGGGCTACTGAGCCGTCGCCCCCACGCCTCGCCCCTACAGCATGGAAAATAAACCTTAAAAAATGCACCCTGGTGTCTGTCTCTATCTCTGGGGTGGCGAGGGGAGGGATGGGGGGGAGCTTGGAGTTCGAACTTTCTACTCTGCACTGGCTAATCCCTGCACCCAAAGTCGCGGACAGTCCACGCCTCCACGCCCAGAAAGGGCAGGACCTGTAAGACTTACAGTATAAGGGAAGTGTTCTAGAGTTCCTGGATATCCACTTAATACTCAGGACAAAGGCAGCTCCAAGCTCAGAAGAAGGGCAAGGCCTGAGGCCCGGGGAGGCTCTGAAGAGGGTGGTTTAGCGATTCTCTGGCTAAGACCGAAATAAAAGCAGAGAGATAGGACACTGGTGGATAAGGGAGACAGAGCAAGACATGATGAGAGACAAATCAGCGAGAGTGACAGAGAAGCAAGGGGACGAGCCAGGGGGGACCATCTCAGGCCCAGTTTCATCCAGACTAAGATACAAACAACTTGAGCGACCTCTCCTGGTTTCCAGTGCAGAGTCACTTTTGCCCAAGACGGTGCTTGGGTGGGAGAAAGAGCAGAGACTTAACCCAGACCTAAATGAGGCAGTGCCACCTGCTGTCTCTACCATCAGGACCCAGCCACTGAGAAGCAGACCCCCTGAGAGCCCAGTGGCAAGTCCCCTACAGGCACATATTCAGACCGCTATACTGCTCTCAGGCAGGGAGATACGCCAGACAGGCTGTGGCTGTAGCTCATTAGCAGAATGCTTCCCTAGCCTGGATTTGGTCCCCAGCACCACAGAGGATGGAGGAGCAGGAAAAGAGAAGGGGAGACCAGAAGATAACAACTTCTGGGGGCATTTATGACTCTTGACCTCAACCACAGCTACAGACCCAGACAAACACACAAGTCCAGCACCAAGGCACACACGCAGTAGCTCCCAGACATAAGCACTTTTCCCCTTTAGTACATCCAATTCTGGAGCAAAGTTGGCACCAGCACTTGGCCTCTGTCTCTCCTTCCCCCCTTCTCCTCATTAGCCTTTCTTTCGTTCCTAAAATTTTAGATTTTTTTATGTGTACGGGTGTTTTTCCGTCGTGTATGTCTGTGCACTACGGGTGTGCTCAGTTCAGCTCCTGAGCTGTCTGGTGCCTGCAGAGGTCAGAAGACGGCATCGGGTTCATTAGGGCTGGAATTACAGGTGGTTGTGAACTACCGTGCGAATGCTGAGAACTGAATCCTAGTCCTCTCAACCGCCCTGAGCCAAAGGCTTCAGCCCCTCAGCACTGGCCCTTCCCCCAAGCCTGCCAGTGACTTGGCCTTCTGGCCGCTCTCCCAAGCCTACCATCCTTTCCTGGTCTCTTCTGCCGCCCCCGCCCCCCACTCCTGTTAGCTTCCTATCCTTCTCTCTGCCTCATCTGTCTTGGGCATCCTCTTCATATGCCGTCTTGGTTCAGGTTTAGGGGCCATAAGATGCTGCATCTCCTTTGGGGTGCTCTGCAGGCTCTGAGGTCAGGGGCAACTGTGGAAGACAGAGGTCAGTCTGAGTGACCTGACTGGGTGGCTCGGCATGGTCATCCCTGGACAGAGTCAAGGTGTCTTTTGCTTCTCATATCAGCATTTTTTTAAAAGATTTATTCATTTATTATGTACACAGTGTTCTGCAGGCTTGTATGCCTGTGTGCCAGAAGAGGGCACCAGATTTCATTATGGATGGTTGTGAGCTACCATAAGGTTGCTGGGATTGAACTCAGGACCTCTGGAAGAGCAGCCAGTGCTCCTAAAGGCTGAGCCATCTCTCCAGCCCCCATCCCAGCATCTTTAAGTCTTTCTGCATGCCTTAGTTTAACCAGGGTACAGGGGCCAGGTGGACTTCCACCCCAGCCTTCTTCCCATGCGGCCCTCTCAGGGTCTGACCTCCATGAGGACAGGGCCAAGGAAAAGACCAGACCAAAAGGCAAGAGGGGGAGGTAAGAGTGGCTGTGACTTGGCTGCACTTGATTTGATTCCTCGGGCTGGTATACGAGCAGCTTCAGGATGAGGTTGAGACCCCTCATTCTGCTCCTCTGCCCAGGTGGAGAATTGTAACCCCTCTTTCCCCCACCTGCTTCTAGAAGAATCATTCTCCTATTCCTCAAGGAGAGGAATTACTTTTGCTCACTGACCTTCTATTCTCTCTCCCTTCCAGGGACCCAGCTACAGAACCACTGAAAGACAGGCACTCCTAGAATTCACAGTAAACACTTACCTCCCCTCTTCTGCCTCCAAAATCAAGGGGGCTGCTTATATGAGCAGATGCCTAGAGTTCTGACTTCCGCATGCGTGCTGTGGCATGTGGGCACCATCCCCCACCCACATCCACACAATAACGAAATAATGAAATATAGTTAAGAAAAATTTAGGCTGGAGAGATGACTCAGGAGTTAAAAGAGCACGTTGTTCTTGCAGAGAACCTCAGTTCTGTTCCCAGTACCCACACAGGATGACTCACAATCACCTGCGACTCCAGGTTTAGTGGTAGTGACGCCCTCTTCCCGTCTCCATGGGCATTGCGCTCATGTGCACATATTCTCACAGAGACACATACGCAGAAATAGAGATTTAACAGAATAAAAGTCTTAAGATAGACAGTCTTCAAAACTCAGCCCTCCATCCAAGCCTTCACTTTTTATTCTCACAATGAATCACGTGCCCCTGTGTGGGAGTGGTGTAGGGGCATGCGCCTTCTGCCGTCATTGTTGAGAACACCGGCAGCTAAGCGAGGCGTGTTTTGAGGCACGGGGAGTGGATTTAATCCAGCAATGGATGAGCAGTATAGATTGTGGGTTTCGCTCTTCGCCTGTGGGCTCTATGTTTTGTGGCCCTTTGTGCCCACGGGCTCTTAGATTCCTTGCTGCCCCAGAGAATGCTGTCCTGCAGAGGCAGAAACAGGGCGCTGAACTCAGGCCCCGCACTGAGGACAGCAGAGGACAGCTGGTTCTTGATCTTTCCAGGGGTGGCCTCCTTGAAGCCCGTGTATAGAAACCTTATGGCTCTGTAACTACCATCCCCGGCCAAGACCCTTCTTTCTAGGCCAGGCTTGCCCCCTCAACCTGAGGGTGTGGCTAAAGTCTCCTCTCAGATCAGGAAGCGACTGGATGAGTTCCCCTGCCTGTCTGATTGCCCTTCACTCAGTCCCTTGTCAGGCCTTGTCTTTTTCCACAGATGTCCACCATTGCTGTTTGGACTTTCAAATGCTGCTCTAAGTCTGTCTGCCACAGGCCCACTCCAGTAGGGTGGGTGGTGACAGCCCATATAGCACCCCTCTGCCCCCTGAGCAGCCTGCTGGGCTGTTCTTGCGCTGAATTGCCAGGGCCCGTGATCCCGATGCCTTTCCTCCCTCCCGTTTCTGACAATTAGACACCAGTCAAGTTTAAAGAGGAAATCTGCTTTATTTGTCATTTCTTTCTGGCGGTGGCCTTGGGGAGTGAAGGGTGAGCTCTAAAGGTATCCCCAAGAGGGCTCAGTGCTCGGAGAAGGCAGACTCAGGGTCGCAGGCGGGGTCCGTGCGGCAGCCATCTGCAAGAAAAATGGGTCAGTAGCTGGAGCAGCAAACCCGAAAGTTCCCTGCCGGGCGGTGCTGCCAGCCCCCTCCTGCTCACCCGGGCTGCAGCAGACGCCCGCGGCGGCGCAGCGGCCCCCGCTCCCGCACGGCTTCTGGCCCGACTGGCAGGGCGAGGGCAGGTAGTTCTCCTCCTGGCAGCGCAGCGCCTCGGCGGTGCCCACGTAGCAGCCCAGCTCATCGGCGCAGCAGATGTTCGGCCCAAAGCAGCGCCCTTTGCCGCCGGGGCCGCAGGGGAGGCACTGCGGGGAAGGACACGGTGGGGTGGGCGTAGTGCACGGTCCCGTATAGGGACTGTGGCGGGGCGAGGGACAGTGGGTGCTCGGGCGTCGAGCGGGAGCCTAACCCTGCCCGACGCCCTGGGTTCCCACTCGAGGCTGGGGTAGGGCTGGCAAGAGCGCCGGGATGCTCTCTGCGGGTGGGAGTCTTCTCTGCTGGAACCGGACGGGATGGGGGAGACTCACCTTGCGCATGTCCAAGTCCAGCGCAGCCCTCTTGCCGCCCAGGGGACAGTTCTGGATGTAGCAGGCGGAGGTCAGAGCCAGCAGGCCAAGGAGGCAGCAAGCGATACTGGGGCAGGCCATGGCGTTGGTGCTCTGAGTCCTCGGCCCACCAGAGGTGATGGTGGCTCCAGCGCAGTCGGACCTTTTTATGTCTGGGCACTGCCTTGGTGGAGCACTGTCTTAAGAGGGCGACTGCTTGACTGGTCACAGCAGGTCACTGCGGGTCAAATCTATCCACACTGTGTAGAGGCAGGCCCTTCATTTGCAGGGTCTAGATAGGGTCAAGATCACCACCTCAGCTAATGGCCTGGAGCTCCACGGGGAAGCAGCCTGGAAGGGGTGGCCTGAGTTACAAGAGGATGGAGAGAACTGGGTGGGGGTGGAGGTGCAGCCTGGCCTGGAGGAGCTATTTTCACAGAAGTCCGGTACCTCAGAATGGGGCAGGATAGGGGAAGTGGATGTGGGGGTCCTTACATGCCCTGAAACTTGGATGAGGAAAAGATCACATCTTCCTTCAACTTCTGAATGCAGCTCAGCCCTTCTTCCAGCTAGACAGTAAGACAAAATACCAATAGAGGTCAAAACTAACACACAACAAACACACCAAGATAAAAGAAAGAAAGAGAAATCGCAATGAAACAAAAATGACGTTTGTGTTTAAAATTCTGTATTAGAGCTCTTTATGTAGACCAGGCTGGTCTTGAGTTCACAGTGATCCACCCGCCTCTGCCTCCCAGGGTCTGGGATTAAAGTTATTCACCACCATGCTATAGTGCCTAGACTCCTGTTTGAGAAAACACCTGACCTCAGCCGCTGGAGTGTGACCAGCAGGTGGCCTCAGCTGCAGAGAGCCACCTGGCCCCGAGGTCATACCCTTCCCAGGTGGCCACACATAATGGTTGGTCCAGTTTGGTACAAACGCTGGGCACCTCTGGCTGCATTTCGGCTTTGAGCTGTAGGTCTGCTGAGGTCTGCATGGGAGGGATGCCCCATGCAGCTCAGTAGCTGACTGCTTCCCTAGTGTGTGAGAGACCTTGGGTCCAGTGCCCAGCACGCTAGCAGTAATACGTTTTGCGGACAGTTTTTGCATTACATTTTTAATTTTTATTCTTATTTGTGTGCGTGTGTGTGTGTGTGCAGGTTTCCTTGGAGGCCAGAAGTAGATGTTGGATCCCCAGGAGCTGTAGGTTAGCTGTAGGGGTTGTGAGTTGACCTGTGTGGGGCCTGGGAACAAAATTCATCCTCTGCAAGAACAGTGTGCACTCTTAACCACTGAGCCTTCTCTTAAGACCCTGTTTTCTGCATTTTTAATACAGTTTAAAATGAAAAACATCATGGCAGGAAGGCATGGAAGATTCAACCCCTTTATTTCATGGCTGATAAATAAAGTAAAGATCTCCAGGAGGGACTAAAGACTCACTACCCCCTTCGAGGGCTTGCCTCAATAACCTGAAGATTATCTCTGGGCCCCTGTCTTAAATATCTTATCATCTTGGGGCTGGGGAGTTGGCCGAGTGGTTAAGAGTTGCTCTTGCAGAGGACCCAGGCTTGATTTCCAGCACCCACATGGTGGCTCACAACCATCTATAACTCCAGTTACAGTGGCGCCAATGCCTTCTTCTGACCTCCAAGGGCACCAGGGTCACACATGGTGCATGACATACATGCAGGCGGAACATGCAGACACATAAAATAAAGTAAATAAACCTAAACAATTTTTTTAAAGAAAGGAGAAGCATTGCCCAGACTGTTGTTTTTGTTTGTTTGTTTTGAAATAAAGTCTCATTATATTGTCTTGACTGGCATGGAACTTGCTGTGTAGACTAGACTGTTCTTGAACTAACGGTGATCCACCTGCCTCTGCCTAACAAGTGCTGGGATTAAAGGCATATGCCACCAAGCTAGGTACCTAGACTCCTGTTTAAGAAAACATTTGCCATCAGCTGCTGAAGTATGGACAACAATGGTCTCAGCTGCAGAGAGCCACCTGTCCCTGGCCCTTCTCAGGTGGCCACATGTAATGGTTGGTCCATTTTGCTACAAATGCTGGGCACCTCTAACTGCATTTCAGCTTTGGGCTGTCGGTCAGCTGAATTCTGCACGGCAGTTCTGCTCATACATCCCTTCTCTTCCACAGAGGCGGGTCCCAGGCCTGTGTTCTAAACTCTATCTCACGCCTTCCTTAGGAAGTGGCCTGCAGTATCCAGGAAGAAATGACAGCCGGTGTCCCAGAGACCAGCTCATGCTACATGCAGTCTCTGACCCTAGGGAGAATGGAAAAGCCCCTGGGGTCTTTGTCTTCATGGTTAACCTCCTCCACAAGGGACTGCAGCCTGCAGGGCAAAGCATGTTCCAGAGCTCATCTGACCGAGTTACAGATCCTGAGTCACTGTACAAGCTATCAAACGCTGAATTGGTGGTCAGGTTGACCTGTATTACAAATCAGCTCATTTCTTATCCGGATTAGCTTATTGGCATTCTTGGCATAGAAGGCCAAGAGCTTGACCCCCAAAATGGCCCCAGAGAGACCTCCCACATATTCTGGGCACAGTGATCTCATCTAAGGTAATCTATGCACATAAATTAGCATATAATAATATGCACATAATGCTCTCATAAGGCCAGCATGCCTTCATGTGCTCACCAACTTATCTGTGCTTGGGAACACCAGTAAACAGCAGACAGACTCCTTGGCCTAAGGCTGGGGCTGCAGCTCAGCAGGAGAACACTTGTCTAGCATATATGCAATGTTGTGTACATGAAGCCTTGGGTACAATGTCAGCTCCAGGAGAAAAATCACTATCCCCATGGGGTTCATATGTCATTGAAGGAGGCAAAATGTGAAATAAGAAGCATATTATATTGGGTTATTGCTTTAGTTTGGAGCTGAGTGTATTCCAAGGATCCATGTGCTATACTGTGGGTCCTCAGGAAGGTATATTGGGAGATGGCAAGACCTTTAAGACAGAGACCCAGTGGAAGGTCAATAGGTCATTGAGGGCATGCCCATGAAGGAGGTAGTGAGACCTTGGTCCCTCCTAGGCCTCTTTTTTGGTTTCCCAGCCATGAAATGAAGGAGTTCATTCCTCCGTGTGCTCCTACCATGATGTCTCTGGACCTGGAAGCAGCAGGCCAGCAGATCCTGGACTGGAGCCTCTGAAACTGTGAGCTGAAATAAACTCTTTCTTCCAGGCATGATGGCACATACCCATAATCTCAGCATGTTGGAAATGTACAAGAGGATCAGGAGTTCCAGACCAGTCTCAGCTAAAAGAGAGTTCAAAGCCAGGCAGGAGTTTATGAGATGCTATCTCAAAACCTACCAAATTAAACCTTGTGTTTTTACAAGTTAAAAATTGTCAGGGGTTTTTCTATAGCAATTAGAAACCACCGTGGGAAACACAAGTAAGCATAACATACTCCAAAGGCAACATGTGCTAGGAGGGGCTGGCAGCACCAGCATGCTGAGTGTCTAGACAAGGTCTATGTCCTGATCCCCCGAGTGAACGTGTACTGCCTGACATGGGCCTCAGACGTATGAGAATCTGGCAACCCCACCACCACCTGGGGTGGGGGCGGCAGGGACTGAGGTGAATAGGGATATGGAAAAGCCTTCCTCTGGTTTGAGTGTAAATGGGGAGAAGTGTGTGCTAGTGCTTACAAAGGACTGACCAGTGTGTGCTTTAGCCAGTGGAAATTGCAGCCTCCTCCTGGATGTTTACAACCTGGGATTGCTGCCTCCAGAGAAGGTACAGCCAGCCCCTCCCCCTTGCTGTGCAGGTCCTGGGTTGCTGCATACTGACCCCAGCCTTTCTGGGTGTCTGTCTGTCCTTCATTCATTGTCCTTCATTGGGTTTCCAGAGCCAAGTTGTGCAGGTGGTGGTAAATGTTACGGAAAGAGAGTTGGCTTCTGTTGACATTCCCCTCAGGGGGACCCAGGAGTACTCAGAGGAGAGGAAAGAAGCCGTGTGTGTGTGTATGTGTGTGTGTGTGTGTGTGTGTGTGTGTGTGTGTGTAAGACTCAGTGTTCTGCTGCTGTGAACAGCCTCTTAAAACAATATCTATTTATCATGTCAGTTATGGGGGCAAAACCTGGGCAGGGCTTCTCTACTCATGGTCTTGAGCAGCAGCCAAGCTGTCAGCAGGTATGAATTCCTTACCAGAGGTTGGTGATCTCGGGCACAATTCATCACCCTGTGGCTATAAATCACATGACAGCTCATCTCTAAAATATTGGGCCAGGAGATGGTGGTGTATGCCTTTAATCCTAGCACTCAGCAGGCAGATCTCCATGAGTTCAAGACCAACCTGGTCTACAGAGCTGGTTCTAGAACAGCCAGGGCTACATAGTGAAACCCTCTTGAAGAAACAAACAATTTTTTTAAAAGAATTTATGTGTGTAAGCCAGGTGGAGGTGGTGCACACTTTTAATCCCAGCACTCAGGAGGCAGAGACAGGAATAAAAACTACACAGAGAAACCCTGTCTTGAAAAACCAAAACAAACAAACAAACAAACCAAACCAACCAACCAACCAACCAACCAAACAAACAAACAAACAAACAAAAAAACCCTAACGCCTGTTCCTAGCATTTGGAAGGCTAAGACAGGAGGATTGACATGAATTGTAGGTCTGTCTGGGATACACAGTTAATTATAGGTCAGCTTGAAGTACAACATGAGATTCTATTTCAAAATAATAATTAGAATAATTTAGAAAAAATGCCTCCAAGAGAGATGGGAGAGTGTGTGCATGACTGGCCTGCTGTGTGCTTCTACTAAGGAATCCACATGAATGAGTTGGAACTATCAGGCTGGATGGCAAGCTCCCTTACCCGCTGGGCCATCTTGCTAGCCCAGGCTATCTGGGTTTGAAATCCAGCCACCTCCATTCCTACTCCAGTATCTTCACTAACATTTTTTTCTTTCTTGAAACAAGGTCTCAAAAAGAAAAGAAATAGGACCTCACTCTGTAGCTCAAGCTGGCCTGGAATTCAGCATCCTCCAGCCTGTCTCCCAAGGGCTAGTATTAGTGACATGCTATATGTCTTAACATGCCTCA
>CABHPP010118198.1:0-31521 GCA_902168425.1 Peromyscus attwateri
ATTTTAATACCACTTCAAATATTTGAAGGAGTGCTTTAAGTGCATTGAAGGGATTGTTTTTTGCTGTTAACTTATCTATTCTTAAAGCATTAGATATTTCTAAATACACATCAAATTTGGGAAGTACTTAGCAATGTTTGTTCAGAGTTGAGAGACTAGTCAACCATGCATTTTCAAACTTTCATACTTCATTGTTTTAAAGATTTACTCTCCTTGTAGCCTTCTACCCCCAAATCTCAACCTTGAAGCTAACACTGAAATTTATTTTTAAATTTTATTATTATTATTATTATAAACAAAAGAAACATTCTTGATTTGTCAGCAGGACTGCTACATGAAGAGAATGAATTGTACTGAGCTGTCCAAACTCTCCTTGTCCCCCATTTTGACCAACACTGAATGCAGCAGCACTATAAAACCCAGTAATGCTCATCACAGGTCCACATAAAGCTCAGCCTTGCAACTTTGATCTCAACACCTGCTAAGCTGTAATTGTCTCAAATCATCTTCAACTTCTCAACCAAAATTAAAACTACTTTTAAGGACTAAAGGTCAAAAAAGACTTAAAATAGTTAGGCTAAGAAACAACACTCTGACACGGGGATTATACTAATTCTTATGAGAACTTTTTATATATGTTAAAATTGTTTGAATTACAAAAATTTAGTAGCATGTAAATATAGCCCAAATGGTTACTATTTCTTACTGGGTCTGCCTTACCAGGAAAAGCTACTAGGAATCTTACAGTAATTTAGCTAACATAGAATGGACTTTTATTCAATATTTTCCATTGCTTTTTTTTTTTTTTTCCATTTTTCCCCTTTTCTAGAAAAAATATACTATTTGGGAGAGTGACCATGACTAATAGCAGTGGAAAGCAAGAGAAAGCCTTTGTGAACAGTCTAACTAACTACACTATGAAGGATGATAAACTCTCGGACATGCTAGAAGTGAATCAAAGGGAAGCCCATAAATCTGTGATCCCTCAGTCTTAGTAGAACCAACCATAAGGTTTCAGATGAAGCTGTAATTACTAATTAATTCATTCAGTGACTAGATGAAACACAGAGCAGGGATGGTTCAAAAGCTTCATTACTCTGGTTCACACCAACGCTCACAGCTGGTAAGAGAATTAGCAAGTAATCAACTGCATGCACCAAAACCCCAAGACAGAGTCTCAGGTCTTCAGTCTCTTCCACAGGCATTGCTAGTTTAAGTCCAAAACCCAGGGAATACTGGCACTTAGAGAAAAGAGGTTTCCACTGTCATTTTAAAATAAGCATTTAAGATAAAAGCTAACAGTTTGCACGAACAGAAAAAAAAAAAAAATTAGGTAATGCTAAAACAAATGCTAATAATTTAGTGTAATGTACAAAAATTACCACTTTTACTTAAGTATGCCTTAAGAAAAAAGTACAAATTGTATTTACATAATTATACACTTTGTCTTTGACTTCTTTTTCTTCTTTTTACCATCTTTGCTCATCTTTTCTTTATGTTTTCGAATTTCACGGACTAATGTATAGAAGGCATCATCAACACCCTGAAATATATAAAAAGGAATTAAAATGTTAATGCATATGATGGTCTGAGGTGCCCCAATGACAGACTTTCATTGTTGATGGAAACATTAATACTAACAAAGAGTAAGTCCAGTTTATGTTGATGATCTGGCAGCTAAATGGGCCAGAATGTTAGGATTAAGTATCTCTTCATAGATACTCTGACATCTTTAAAAATTTAAATTATTATTTAAAAATTTTATGATATTTAAAACAACTTATTATGTATGAGTATTTTGTTTGCATGTATGTCTGTACATCGTGTGAGTACAGTGCTCAACAGAGGCCAGAAAAAGGCATCAGATCCCCAGGGACAGGAGTTACTGACAGTTGTTAGCTGCCGGGTGGGTGCTGGGTGGCTAAGTCCTACGGAAGAACAGCCAGCGCTCTAACCACTTAACCATCTCTCCAGCCCTAGTATTCTACAGAAATAGAAATCCTAACTTTCATAACATGCAATAATAGGAAGTGGCACAGAACATTACATATGCTTAACAAATGGCTTATTTTTTCCCAAAAGGACTTGATTTTCTACTAATTTTTTCCGATTAGCCAACTAGTCACTCAATTCCCAATGCCTGCAGCTCTGTATGGTAGGTGTGCCTTTGTATATACAACTTAATTGTCCCAAGTTTCTGGACTTTAGACAGGAAGCCATGGGACTCTAAGAACTGCTGCCTTGATAGATGCAATGCCCCCAACCTCTGGCAATGAGCAAAGTTGTCTGAGAGGTGGTGTACTTGACCACACAGAAAGATTCTCTGTTTAAGTTACTGTTCAGCCATTCAAAACTTGTCATATAAACGCTCATCTTCAAAGAACATTCAATATTAGTCATTAAGGCATACATCTATGTGTTATTAAAGCAAAACACGTAAATCAGTTGTGACTAAAACTGATTAAGTCAGATTAATTTCCAACCTCCTAGACCTTGGCATGAAAAGTACATTCTAGAATAGAAGTAGGAGAACTGACTTTAGATCTTCAATATGCAAGTTCACATTGGAGTCAGTCCTTGCCTTATCTGTGTTAAAAGCAAAAGTGAAGCTGAAGAAAAAAGTGGCCATGCTTTATTTCATCTGTTCATCCTAGTAGGAACTACAGAAAGAAATTTTAACCTAATAATGCTTCCAAACCTAGACAATAGAGGGAGTCTGGAGAACAAGTACCCACCACATTTAAGCCACTTGAATACTTTCAAGTTACAGTTAACTCATATCGACAACTAATCTCTAATTCGGGAAAGCATGACCAGTACAGTTAAAAGGCAGAGTGGCACTGTAGTTTGCTCACATTTCACAGACAGAAACAGGATAAGTCAGTATCGTCTATTTGAATACAAGTGAATAAATATATATTGCGCAAAACCCCCAATCTGCACTCACTGGTGCTTTTCACCTGCTGAAAACCATTACTGATGCAACACAAGCAAACCAGTCAGGCTTAATTAGACTGTGAGATCCATTCAGACAGATACTTCCTTCCATGCTATCCTTAACACACAGTGAGAAATCCTTCCAATGACATAATAAATAAAAGTACCTATAACTCACTGGCACTTCATGACTTAGGGTCATAGACCCTTGGAATTGGATGGAATCTTTTTGTCTGCATATGTATGCATATGAGAGGGAGATATGGGTGTGTGGGGGGGGATACCTGTGTATTCAAGTGGAGATCAGAGGAGGACACTGGGAGTCTTTCCATCACTCTCCATCTTCTTCCCATGAAGCAAAGTGTCTCAATGAGACTGGAGCTAGGCTGGTGACCAGCAAACTCCACTGATGACTTTTGGCCCTGCCCCAACGCTGGAGTTACAGGTGTTATTTGACCAGCTTTTTGTGAGTTCTAGGATCTGAACTCAGGTGCTCATGCTAGTGCAACAAGCATGCCTATTCACTGAACCATCTCCCAGCCCGCGATGGAATCTTATCTAACTCCTTTCTAACCCTCATCAATTCCCTTTGATCACACATTATGTTACCTACTCTATTTCAACGGTTTAAAAACCTACATTTATCTTTGTGTTTGTGTGCATGGCATGGCACTCAGGGAGGTCAGAGGACAACTTGCAGGTTCTCTTCTCCCACTAAGTGGATCTGAAGGATCAAACTCAGGCCCTCAGGCTTGACAGCCATCTTATTAACCCTCAAAGTATTTTCATAATGGAGAAAAACCAATACTACTTAAACAATGATGCAGAAAAATAAAAATCCTGAGAGGGACAGCTGTAAGAAACTCTTTAAGGTGGAATAAATTACAAGCATTGAAGAGACAAGGAAGACAGAATTTAACAGCATTTACCCTCTTCTCAGGTTCTGACTGTTAGCCTCTAGCTGCATTAATTCTAACTAGGTGACTTCAAGGTTAGAAATGTCATAGCTAATGTACACAGGGCAGTGGACTCCTTGTTCTTGTGGGAACTAATTCTCATAAAGTCATATTCTGGTAATTTTTTTCACTTATTCCTTTTCTAAGACTATGAACAACTAATTTGTATATATTTATCATTATTAAATAAAAATTTAAAATATTTATCTAACTCTAGTTTTAAATATATTTTATAGAAAACATACCCTTTCTTTCTTTATATAGAAAGTGCTATGTGCACTAAAATCACAATGATTCAATTCATCGGGTCAACTATTAACATTCAGGCCAGTCAGTGCTACAAACTGCATCTTTTAGACACTTGGAGCAGTGTGTGGTTCTGCCTTTGTTTCGACTATAATGTTAAGTGTACCACATACTCTAAATATTGTTCTGTTTTAAAATAATCTAAGAGTGAGGCTGTAGAAAGGGGGAATAAACTTAAAATCACCACTTAAATCTGCTCATGACAGTTATTTCAAAGATTAACTTTTCAAAATGCATTTTTAATGTTAAATTGTATCACAATTTTCAAAACTGAAGTATGGTTTTATACAATGGTACGAATTCTAAGAGTTCATAATCCCTTTAGAAATCCATGCAAGTATTGATTTGTTCCTGAATTTACATCTCTTAGTAGTCTTTTTTTTTATTTTATTTATTATGTATATAGGAGAAGGTGCCAGACCTCATTACAGATGGTTGTGAGGCACCATGTGAGTGCTGGGAATTGAACTCAGGACCTCTGGAAGAGCAGTCAGTGCTCTTAACCTCTGAGCCATCTCTCCAGCCCCTCTTAGTAGTCTTAAACACTAATTTTGTTGTTTCATGTTCTCAAGGGACATATATATGGCAACAGCCTCCACAAATGTCAACTCACTGAGTGAAGAATTTGCTGAGCTGGACAAAGTATAATCTGGGTTAGTTCAGACAGGAAAGTCAAAGGGTCCATTCAGTCTTTACTAGGAAGTACCTATGTGCCAAGAATTTCAACATACAATGGGCACACAAAGATTAAAATATATGGCCCAGCTCTAGAATTCTATTATCTAATAAAAGAATAAAACATAAGCTATGTCAATGCAATATAGAAAGCCATATAGTTAAAAATAGTATACTGGAAATATACAAAGCCACAATGCCCATTTTAAGGGTTGAAGAGATTCTTAGAGATTGGGGAATCACATGTGAGCTGGTTCATCAAACTAGGGATAAGAATACTGGTGATCCAAACAAGGGGCAGGACTGAAGGGTAGGCAGGGATAACATGGTGTCTATGTACGAACAAAACTGTCAAGATGACATTTTTTCAGATATAAAGTTCCAAAAGGCTAGAGAGGAGGGAGAGTGTTAAGGACCATATAAGGTATGTGTAGAGATCCTGAAGCTGTGATCACTGTATAAAGTGACTAGATTTACAAGTAAGAGACTGGCTTCCTCTCAAGCAACCTGAACCGTGAATGACAGCAGCTACAAGTAAACAGCACAAGAGAAATCAGAAGGCCTGAACTAAGAAAGAATGTGACAGGGCAATATCATAGGAATCTACCGCTGCTTCTAAATGGGTACAGGAGCACACAAAAGCACTCAGATCTCACTGGGTAGGAAGTGCTGTTGGCTCCTAGCTACAAAGCACAGGCAGAGAAACAGTTAACTTGTTATGACCTTTCCCACCTCTGGGCCATATTATTATTATTACACATTTTTTACTCAAAAGTTGCTGGTTATCTTAAAACTTAAATCCGATTTCCCTTAAAAATAAATTAACAGTTCCCAAATGCTTAATGTACTTAAAACTAATGAAGTCATTACAGTTTATTACAAATGCAGATTAGTCTATTGTAAGCCATCAAAAGGTATCAATTATAATTAATAATTACTTGTAAAATAAATGTACTCATAGAAACAAATGACAAGTTTCTTATCTTTTAACACTTCAAAGCAGAACACCATATCCAGTCACTCTGACTGCTTTGTTACCTTTGAAAGACATCTGCTTTGTACCAAAATGAATATGCTGAACTTACCAGATTACATTATAATGCATTTTTTAATTTTCACACAGCCAGGAGTCTTTTCTTCTTTGCTGATTTTTTTCAATCTGTACTGTCGGATCTCTCTCACCAATGTATAAAAAGCATCCTCCACTCTCTGCATTGTAAAACACAACTTCTTTAAAGTCTGTTTCATTTGGAAGAGTAATTTACTGGGATAGCCATGTGTAAGAAATTTGAATTATGAGCTTTACAGTTGAGAATTTTTTTTTAAGCAGACATCAGATTGAATAAAATTGAGGATGCGGCTTTAAAACATGAGCTAGAACCTGGTTTGTTCTCAAAAGTATTTAATTTTTTATTGGAATTAAGAGTTTAACTTTTTTAATTAGGAATCAGAGGAGATTGTAAAAAGCCTAACTGTATGTCTCTGTTTCTCGATACAATAACTGAAGTTTGAGGAACTGCCTTGGACAAAGGAAGACAAGTGATCTCCATACACCACTGATGTCACCTTCCACCCAGTTGGGGAGCAGAGTGAGAGGCAGACTAGGGACATGAAGCCTTGCTAAAACCAAACCCAAAACCCATGTCCCAACCAAAGTGAGTCCAGACACTGGAACCTCCAGTTTCATCTTCAATTAAATACTTTCTAATCAATTTCTAAGTCCCTACGTCCATCTGAGACTGGTACACAGTGGATGGGTAATTACAGTATTTAAATAAGTTAAATAGGAGCCATTTACCAAAATTAGAAATTCCACAAACTATTTGAAATAATTAAGATAGAAGCAAACCATTTGTATCCTTATACAAGTCTCAAACAGCCTGCAGAGCACTGCCCAGACACCACTGTCTAAAGGGGTGTTCTTTTTTAATTATTTGAGAATGTGCTGTACTTTATGTTCGTGAGTGTTTTGACTGCATCTGCGTCTGTGCACCTTGTGCATACCTGGTGCCTTCAAGGTCAGAATGAATCAGATGGCCTAGAACTGGGTAACAATGGCTGTGAACCACTATATGGAACTGAACCCAGAACCTCTGCAGAACCGTAAGTGCTCTTAACTGCTGAGCCATCTCTCCAGCCCCTCTAATGGGGTTTTCTGATTTAAGGCTGTGGTATAAAGCTACAGCAAGGAGAATCATAAATAGCCTTTAGGGAGAGAAATGTTTTCAACTTTCTCAAAACAGAAAATTAGGCAATAGCCTAAAAGGCACCAAGTACTTATAACTGTAATGCTAATTTCATCAGAAAAATGCACCACCAAAGTAGAAGTTTATCTAAGAGAAATGTCCAGAAACTTCACATACATGTAGCACAAATTCAACCTCAGATGTAATATTTATGTCCTTTCTTCTTTAAATAAAAAAAAAAAGAATAAATACTTAGGAAAGCTGGCATATTTTACTACATATTTAATTTTAAACTTTTTATTTCATTTTAATAATGAATTGCTTACATAGGGGACTGGTATATTCTTTATTTTTCTACAATTGGTAAAAATCAAAGTTTCCATTGAACCAAATGTGATAAATGTACCTAGCACCTAAGAAGCTAATATACCAAAAACAATTTTTAATTTTAAATTCAATCAGGCACTCGGTATTGAGGGCAGTAAGTCAACAACTTAAGGATTGATTTTTGCATGTGTAACTCATTTGCTGCCTTCAACAGTTAAGAAAAAGATACTTCAATTATTTAGGGCACATTAAGTTTTACAAATCTCAAGAATGTATTAAGAACCACTTGAGTGAAGGTCAGTAATTTACCTTTAAAATTCATAAAATTGAGTTTCAGTAGACAAGCAGGCATTTAAATAATGATTCCATATTAAAATATATACTTCTGGCTAATACCATGTGCCATCCAGTGAAAAATACTCATTTAAAATGATCTAATAATAAAAATTATTATAGTTCTAGAAAAATCTTTTTTAAAAAATATTTTAATGTGTGTACAGGTGTCTTTGGAGGCCACAGCTGGAGTTACAGGTAGTTGCTAGCCACCCAAGTGGGAGGCAAGAACCAAAGTCATGTCCTCTCAAAGAGCAGCAAGCACTTTTTTTTTTTTTTTTTTTTGGTTTTTCGAGACAGGGTTTTTCTGTGTTAGTCTGGCCTGCCTGTCCTGGAACTCACTCTGTAGACCAGGCTGGCCTGAGTTCCGCCTGCCTCTGCCTCCTGAGTGCTGGGATTAAAGGTGTACATCACCACTGTCCGCTATAGAGCATGTTAATACCTGAGCCATCTCTCCCGCTCTCCAATCCAATCTTATTTTAATGGAATCAACTTAATCAACTAACTACTTATCCTACAGAGGAAGAAACATTTTCAACTTTTAAAAATCACTAAATGTGGCATTTAAAATAACATCCCCACTTGTATCTGCGTGTACTAGTTTTCAGTAGTTTTATCATTCATTCTCAAGGCAAAAGTTTTACTATTTATTCATTCTTCAAAGATATCAAAAATGTTCATATTATATAAAATAAGTTAAGATAAATGACTTACAAAGCATTTAAAATGTAAAGCAAGACTAGTCAATTTATATTTTCATAAATAATTATTCTAACTTGAAAGCCAACGAAAGAAATTCTCCTTATATTTATATATTTATTTATACAGAGAAAGAGACAAACCAGGCAAAAGCTCATATTTTCTTAAAATCTTAAAGAATGTAAATTTTTATTCCTTCTTTTTAAAAAAAACTTACAATGTCAATGTAGAGGTCAATGTGCTATGAAAGGAGGAAGAAGAGGGTATTTGTCCTCTAATTTATAGAAGCAAGATTTGAGTTTAACAGTTTAATGTGTCTGCTTTTTTAGTGTGAGCATCCCATCACCAATACAAGAATATATGATTTTTGTTTCTAGCAATGCAGAGAGAGAATTGGAAGCCAGTAATTAAAGAGACAACTACCCATCACCAGGAATTCAGTATTAGGATCTCAGTGGCCAAGATAATTAATAACACCAAGAAATAGTTACTACAGAAAAACTTTCCATTTCTTAGTTTTATGAATATAAAATTTAAATTTAAAAAAAGTTATTTACCACATTTTCCATACTTAGTTGTTCCTTGAAAATAAGCTTCAAAGTTACACTGACATCAAGAACTTGAAAACAATGTTGTTTACCCTCACCCTACCACCAGCTCTCTCTCACTTCTAAATACTACCTAAGGGACATGACTATAATGTAGACTACTGATTTTAGTATTCTGAACTTTGAAGTAACATTTAAAAATAAGGTAATTACAACTCCTTGTTAAACCCTTAAGGTGCATAGTGGTTTGTCCTTGAGGGTATAACTTATTGCCACATTTGCTCACTCTAAAGGAAAATGAAAATATCTATGTATAAACAAGAGTATTCAAGTTTAAGTATGTAATTCTTTTTTAAACAGAGAGTTCTGACAATATTTTGCGCTCAAAGCAGACGAGACTATGGAAACAGAGCACCCCCTTAGAGACCTGCTAACAAATAAACATTTTCATTTGCTCTCAGTAAGTACATTTTTATCAGTTTTCTTCCCTGTTGAATCTGCAAAACACCGTGCAGAACTCTGTCAAGGGAATGGCATGCATGTAGCACCAACTGTGGCTCCACACAGAAGCAAGCACACTGGCCTTCTGGGGGAGGGATGGAGAAACCAGACCTAGTTCCCAGTACCAACTCACCTCCCTGACTTTCCTCCAGAAACCCTGTCAAACTATAACCCATCTCAGGACTACTGAAGTACAACCACACAGCAAGTGTTCAGTAACTGTCCACTTCTTACTCAAAACACTGACCTCACAGGGGAAAAGAACAATTATTAGATAAGGTACCTGAGGTTTTAAAATTTATTTTGCTTTCTTAAACAGTTTTATGATAAGCTTTCTTTCTGAGAGGCTTTCTATCAACTAATTTTATATATCTAGAAATTAACAACAAACAAAGAAATTAATGAATATTGGGTGACTTTTAAGTTTGGAAACTAACTTTACATTACTCAAATCAAGACCACCAAATGTAAAAAAGCTAGCCTGGCTATTCTGAGACCCAGTCACTCTGACTTTTGTTTTTAGCAGCCTGGCAAACTCACAGCTAATCTCAAGGTGTTAGGGGTTTCAGTCTCAACAGCCTTTTCTGACATGAAGTCCAAAGGAATCAGGAAAATCTGTCAATTCCTAAGTGTCTTGATAAATGTGAAGTATCACTCTTTCTAGACTATGAATATCAGGGCCACATAATAGCATACCAGCGAATTTAATTTAGCTTCTTTACCCATTCAGATAAAGACACAAAAACAGCTAAGCACAATGCCACACATCTGTAGTCCCAGGGACTGGGGATGGGGACAGACGGACAGACACACACACAATCAATCAATCAATCTATTTATCTACCAATCACCGATATCTATCTATCTATCTATCTATCTATCTACCTACCTACCTACCTATCACCTACCTATCTACCATTATATACTGGTAAGGTAATATGTATTTTAAAGTTAGCAAGTAATGTATTGGTAAAAATACATATTCTGCAACCCTTATCTTAAAAAGTAGTAAAATATATTTTTTTTCACTAAATACACAAATTTCACTTTAAAATGGTAAAATCAGGTTGTGACTTTTAGGTCGAGGGTCTTGTGTAACTACTAGGATCTCATCAACTGTAACCTAGAGGTTGAGATTAGCATATTCCAGCCAAGTACAGGCAGGGTCAATTGTTCGGTATAAGCTGACAAGGAGTATGACATTTTCAAGGCTTCTTAGGGAAAATGATGTGTTAAGACACCACGTCACTATCTGGGACCCTGCAAAAAATGCTCGCCGTGCCATGACTTACATCTTTGAGAACTTCTGAATGAACATCCAGTTCCTATTACCATAAATACATTTTTTTTGGTGCTTTTGTTAAGCTCATGAAAAAGAACAGGTTGCTAACAAAATAGAATACGGACATATATATTTAATTAAAATAACAAATAAGCAAATAAAAGATAATAACAAAATACTCCCCCAAAAGGAGCTTCAAATTTTCACAAAAACTGGAGATGTAAAATTTATTAAAATGTACACTGTATGTTATAAATTACTAAAATTATTTGGAGTAGCTCTTTAGAATCTTCTAAAACTTTATAAATATCTGTTTCAAGAAATATTAATGACTCTTCAAAGCAAATTAATTTCTAAACAAATCAACAAGTACATTGAAAAGTGAGTATCTAAGTTATAGTTTAGCAACATACTGTTACATAAAAGAGACCAACAGAATAGGGTATAAATACAAGGGCTAAGCATAGCTTAAGAATTTCTTGTATATCTTACCTCTATACATGTTAGAAGACTCACACTAACTATCTAAAAAGCAAATTTAAGTTAAGCAAATTTAAGTTAATTTCTGTACCATATGCCTTTAAACTGACGAAGTAAGCTGGCACATGCCTGTAATCCCAGCACATGGGAGGTACAGAGGCAAGAGTTCAAGGCCAGCATCTGCTACATAATAAGTTTGAGATTTGCCTGGGCTGTACAACTGTCAAAACACTAAAACCATACAAAAATGAACAAAGCAAAAAAATCTTAAAAGGTGTGTAGGTATGACAGAGAAAGAGCGAGAGAGAGCGAGAGAGCGAGAGAGCGAGAGAGCGAGAGAGAGAGAGAGAGAGAGAGAGAGAGAGAGAGAGAGAATACACACTGTAAAAGGAAGCAGGCAGCGTTCTAATCAATTATGAACATAGTACACTAAAGCATTTCTGTCACACACAAATAATAAATTCAATGCAGTTATTTTAATCTCTTCTCAAGTGAGAAGTGGAGAGCAACACTAAGATAACCAGGAGTCTCTTTTCATTGTGCTCTGTGGCCTTTCCACTCAACCAGCACTACCAGAAGTGCAAAGAAGTGCAGAATCACAGGCTTCAACACAAACCAACTGGATTAAAGTTTGGATTTTGACTTCAATAAGGTCAGTTGATTTGTGTGCATATTCAAGTATAAGAGGCTCTTCTACATCTCGGGCTTTTCCTTTTCTTTGTGAAATGTCAGCTACAATGATCACTAGTAGAAAAGGTATCTTTCTTCTTAAGTTTAAACAAAGCAAGTAGTAAAATGTTAACGGTAAAGTCTACATAGTAGGTTTTCAGATGTTTTCAATAAAATTCTTACATTTCATATTTGAATCCTTCAAAAGAAGTGTTTCTACTGTAGAAGAAAGTCGCAGATATTATTATAATTCTGTTTTCTGAGATGCAAACCCAGGAGCCTGGTCAGGGAGGACCAGGAAATAGAACACAAACCTCTTCCTGTCTTTAGAACATGGGATGGACATGAATGAAACAGCTCCTCATCGTGAAG
Organism: Peromyscus attwateri; assembly: GCA_902168425.1. NCBI lineage: Eukaryota > Metazoa > Chordata > Mammalia > Rodentia > Cricetidae > Peromyscus > Peromyscus attwateri. The sequence goes on from CABHPP010118198.1 coordinate 12,272, forward strand.
CCAAGTGATGGACATCAGATCTCCGTAAAGTCTTAGTCAACTAAGAACACTGGTACCCAGGAGACATCCATGTGACAGCCAAACTACAGAAATTCATTTTTTAATCCAAATGAAGCCTTCAAACAGAATTCACTATTTTCTTTCAATATGCACCCTATCTGTACAAACAAGAGGCACATTATGACCTCCTAGGGAAATTTTCTTTGTATTTATCCATCCATCTGCATGTTTGAAATGTGTTTAAATTTTTACATCTCTCACAACATTCAGTAACATTTCTAGGATGACTCATATACTTAGTCATGAAATGAAGTGCTCCTCAATTTTTTAAAAACTCATCATAGAAGTTAAACTTTATAAAATCATTTTATGGGGGTCCCCATAAAAGCTCCAAATAAATTTATGAACTATAAGTTGACTAATTACCCAGTATATGAAACTGTTTCCCATCAAGTCTTTATGAACTCATTTCTAGGACTCTTTCCTATATGCTAAATTGTTACTGCAAACAAACAAATGATGTAATTATCAACTGAAGTTTAAAATTATTTTTAAAATGAAGATGATTTTGAAACAAAATTCAGGCTCTGACACATACCTTTGTCAGAACAGTGTAGTGAATAATTTAAGAATGTCTATTAAGAATGTCTATTCACTTTCTAAATATTCCCTTATTTTAATAACAACTTTCTCTCTAAAGAAATAGATCTCCAAAAAATTTCTGCCTAAATATAATTCTTCAAATATAACAAAATTTAATCTAGAAACATAAATTCTTTTTTTGTTTGTTTTTTCAGTTTGTTTTTTGTTTTGTTTTTTCGAGATAGGGTTTCTCAGTGTAGCCCTGGCTGTCTCGTAACTCACTCTATAGACCAGGCTGGCCTTGAGCTCGCAGAGATCCACCTGCCTCTGCCTCCTGAGTGCTGGGATTAAAGGTGTGTGCTACCACACCCAGCTGAAACATGAATTCTTAAAACTGCTTTTAAAATAGGACACTCAAAACTTATTCCACTGTTATTTGTCTTTATCATTTAAGTGGAAATTTTTTCCCATATTTCTTGAATCCTAAATGTAAAATGTACTCTAAGAAAAATTTTCAGTATGAAAAGAAAACAAAATACCAGGCGTAGTGGAGCACACCCATAAGCATGCATCTAGAAGACAGAGTCAGTTCCCAGGCTGGGGAACATAGAGAGACCCCGTTTCAGTCCTTGCCATAACAAGAAGGATAAAAAAGTAAGAAAGAGAGAGAAATAAAAATAAAGTGCTGTCCACTCGAGAGAAGACATTTGCCAAATAAACATTATTTTATACTCTATGTCAGGATAATAGAGAGAAAGACAGGTGAATCGCACTGAGTGATAAAATACAACAGTTATGCTAGCATTCACACCCTCAAGGACTTACATCTACTCTAGTTGTACTTACCTGTCTTGTCTTTGCTGAGGTTTCAATAAATGGAATCCCATAACTTCTTGCTAAGTCCTGAGCCTGTTTTGTGTCCACTGTTCTAGAAGGCAGATCACATTTATTCCCTACTAGGACCATAGGCACATCTTCAGAGTCTTTTACTCTTTTAATTTGTTCTCTGGGGAAAAAACAAATTTGAAACAGAAGCATGAGCAACACAAAATATTTCAAACTTCGCCCTCCATTTCTGTCCTACAGAACTTTACTGAGAGTTTTCTTCATATAAATCCCAGTTTCCACCATACCAAATTTTCCTCGCTTCTCTTACTTGTTTCTCCCTCTAAGACAAAAATCTTACATATCTGCTCAAAACTCAAATACTGATACAGTCTCAACTACAACAGAAAGGATTCATTTGCATGAGTGTATACAACAATAAAAAACATACTGGAAAGTTCCAAACCAAAAGTGCTACCTTTAAAATTGTCTTAGAAACATGATACATAAGTGTGTATTATACAACTGAAAATATTTTCATCCACTGGGTATGGTCCCGGCCAGCCAAAGCTGTATAGCGAAACCCTGACTCAAGAGTAAGTCTGTGCTTGTTTTTACCCAACATGAATTATCAGCATTCACATAACTTGCACCTCTCCCTGCCATCTGTGGGAAAATATTCTGAGAACCTCGAAAGAATGCTTCAAAGTGGGGATCGTACCAAACCCTTCATATACTATTTCCCCTGTATGTGCATATCAATAATATAGTCTAATTGACAATTAAGTATAGGAAGAGACTAATAAAACAAAAATTGTAACAGTATGTAATAGAAGCTATTCAAGGATTAGGCATCATTTATTCCTAGAAATTTCTATTTAGTACTTTCAGACTTTGGTGAGCATGAGTAAAATGCCAAAGAATTAAACTATGGGTAAGGGGACTACTGTACTACTCAAGAGAAAGATAATCATTGGAAAGATTGATTTTAATTTTAATTTTTAATCATATATACGTGTGTGTCTGTGCATAGGTATGTGCATGTGAGTTCAGGTGCCAGTGGAGGTCAAGAGTATTGGATTCCTTGGAGCTGTAGTGGTCACGAGATGACCAACACTGGGAATTAATTCGGGTCCTCCAGAAAAGCAACACATGTCAGTAACCGCTGGGCCATCTCTCCAGCCCTGAATACTTGATTTTTTAAAAAGAATAACACTGAAGAAACTACAATGTATATTCTTTAAAAGTCATTTTCATGTGCTGTTGTCAACGTAATGTGCAAATAAATTCTAAACTTAGAATAAAATTGTATTCCATCACAACTTTCTGTGAATGTCTAAAATGCTGCTTGGAAGCACAGCAGAAGTGGTTCCTATCCCCAGGCGGTCGCTATCACAAAGCTCACCTCTGCACCACTATAGGAAAGCACTTCCCCAGTCACTTCATCCTATCGCCAGGCCACTGCTCTTAACTAAGATGCTACCGTCTTACGTGGCACAGCCAGGAAGGGGGTATTGCTTAATGAACAGTGTAATGACTACTGTAAACCCTCAAGGAAAGATGTAAAAGACATTTCATGGAATGATTAAGTAATCTTATGTACATTTGTCAGACTCTTAAAATAAACAACAAGTAACTGCTCTAATTCTCAACCTCTTACACACTCTAAATGTATTTTTAAAAAAACCACATAGGGCCACTGCTTATCCAACCCATGAAATTCTGTAATAATATATTACTTTTAAGATCATTTGAGTGGCACCATCTCAAAGCATCTTTCCATGTTTCTCTTTCTGGCTGGTATTTTTATGTATCTAAAACATTAAAAGCCTTATTTCTCTAGCACAGGGAAATATGAGTACAAAGGCCCTGGCCTCAGAAGGGCCTGTGCTCAGCCAGCACTACCACTATCTGCACAAAGCCCTAAGAATTGCATTTGTAAAACTAGAATTCTGCATATGTGACACAAATGTTTTCAAATTTAAATATATTATATGGGCATAACAATTAGCAAAGAATCAATAAATGAAAGCTATCATTACTCCTGAATGCCAACTTTCATATTCAACTTAAACCCACCTATAATGGTGAATATCTTCAAATGATTTAGTATTATTTATGGCAAATACACAAAGAAAGCCCTCCCCAGTCCTCATGTACTGGTCCCTCATTGCACTGTACTCCTCTTGACCTGCTGTGTCGAGAATATCCAAGAGACAGGTTTCTCCATCAATTACTACTTGTTTCCTGTAGGAATCCTGAGAAGGTAGAAACACAGTCTGGGTTATTATAGTGCATCTTTAAAAAAGTGGACATACCCAACTCAGCAACAGATTTCCCCCACTCAAAATGGGAAAAGCACTTCAGATAATCTCCAAAGTAGACAAGTGGTCAATAAGCACTTGAAGACATCATTAAGAGAAATGCAAACCCAAACCACGACACACCATTTAGCACTCATTAAGATGACTACTGGCAAGTACTTGGGAGGCAGAGGCAGGCAGATCTCTGTGAGTTCAAGGCTAGCATTCTACACAGCAAGTTTCAGGCCAGCCAAGTCTCCATAGTGAGACCCTGTCTCAATGCCCCCCACCCAAAGAAACAAAAACCAACAAGTCAAGGGTCCCCAAAGATGATATGACAAAGACCCATGTAGCACTTCCAGAAAAATCTGCCAATCCCTGTGGGCAAGCCAGTAAAATAACTTCACAAATTTGAAGTACTCTGAAAACAAACTGTTTATTTCCTTACTTAAAAATAATCATCACATTATCAAAGTACACAATACCAAAGTCCAGTCAATTTAAAATAGATTCTATAAGGAAACTAGTTAATGATGGAGCAAAGAGAAGCACCAATATTTCACATTTTAAATGAATGTTATTTCCTGCCTTCAAAGAAGGTACATCAGGTAGCAAGTTACTAATATCCTCAGTAAATCAGGACAAAATAAAGTCACTTAAACTCACTCAGCACAGTAACAGAATAAGGAAAAGTTATTCCATGTAGTCCCCTTATCCCCAGCCAAAGTGCCATATTTTCCCTCTGTGAGGTAGTATAAAACTTCAAAATAAAATGTACTCTGCTGGCAAGAAGGAACTGCAGGTGGAATTAAACCATTTCTGGTGATAAAATGAGGCACATTCTTTTGGAAAGCAATTCTGTACTTATTTGTTTGTTTATAGCATTACAAATGTTCATAGCCTTTGAAACAATACCATGTATAATGATTTTAAGGAAATAACAGTTGACTTAAAAATGACAGTTATCCACTAGCAAGGCATCCTAAAAGGTCTTACAAAAATTTACACAGGTATTCAATAATAACTAAAAGTATTACATCATTTATCTATTCTCAAAATATACCATAAATCCAGGCATCCACCACCACCACCCCATTAGTTGTCCCCTAGTACACATACAGATACAGATTCAGACACCCTTAGTCCATGGGCAGCTGTCTCGTCTGCGGCAGCCACTGGTTCCTAGCAGGTATCCTTCCTGTACTCTTAAGATCTGTTTTCTTCAAAATTTTAAAATTGTTCCAGCCCCTCTCAAACATTCTGCTAAAGATACTGCATATCTGAAATGAAACCACACAAAAACTACTGCTTCCAATATATTAGTGTGCATGAAGAGTTTTTTAAATTAACAGTTTAGTTTTAAATCTTTTTCAGTTTTTTAAAGTGTCTTCTAAAACCAAATGTGAGTTTAAGATAAACTTTTAAAAGCTATAAATTTTAATAAGATAATGGAGTCATTTTTAATTATAAAATACTAAGAAATTTAATACTAGTATTTTCATTCAAATCATATAGAATGTAGACTTTTATGTAAAAACATAATCAGAATAATATGTACTATTTTAGAACATTTATAATATGGAAAAGACTAAGAACAGCTGAGTTTTTCAACTATCTTAAATTTTGGACCATGAAGAACTAAATCAAATGAGGTACAAATGTTAAGTCATGACAAAACAGCCAGGCTTTGAGGCACACATCTGTAATCCCAGGGAGGGAGGAGGCCAACGGGAGTTATTATTATACAGTGAGTCTAATGCTAACCTGGGCTACTTGAGAAAACTCAGTATCAAAAGAAAAAAAAAAAAAAAGACAAAAAGTTGGTGCACAAAGGATATGCATTACATCACTTTCTCAAACAATGAGAATATAACCATTCATCACCAACAAAAATTTCCTATTTCTAGTTAAAAAAATAATTTTGATAAGCTAAAAATTTGTGTGGTTTTATTATGCATTTCTTTGGAGAATAATGTTAGTTTTTATATCTTCCTACTTCAGCCATGCCTTGGTTCCTTTGTATCTTTTTTTTATGTTGACTTGTATGACTTTTTTTTTTTTTTTTTTTTTTGGAGACAGAATTTCTCTGTGTAGACTTGGCTGTCCTGGAGCTTGCTCTCACAGGCTGGCCTCAAATTAACAGATATCTACCTGCCTCTGCCTCCTGAGTGCTGGGATTAAAGGAATGTGCCACCATTGCCTGTCTGCCTTTAATGTTGTAATGAACATAAACTTATCTGTGGAATCATTAAGAGGAATTGGGGCAGAGAGGGATAAACCACTCAAGGCAAAGAAAACTCAATGACCAGAACAGTTTATAGTTTTCTAGTGTAACTCAATATATTCAACATGCTCATTTTTTAGAATAATCAACTTGGGAAAACAGGCAAAGTAAACAGAAAACTAGCTAATGAAACACTGGCTGAAAGGGTTCCTACTACTATTAATAGTAATCCAGCAGCCAATGTGTGCTAAGCCCTTCTTTATATGCCACACAGCATGATAAGTACATTGCAGGTATTATCTCATTCAATCTTCACCTTCAGGCTGTTTCAGGCCTTTCTCTTTCTTTATGAATAGAACTGTTGAAATATCAGCTCATGTGTTATCTGAGGATTTACTTCTGCAGTGGTTTGCTGTTTTCTTAACATGTATTACAAGTATTTTTCACTGCTTATAACATCTATAGGGAAAAATTATGAAATTTACTTTACTTTCTCTGTTAATAGTCATGCACTTTAAATTATTACCTTTCTCAAGATTTGAATTCATTAAAGACTGATGTGTTCTATACCACTGTTTATTAAGGTTGTATGGTCAGTTCTCAAAGATAGCTAGAAATATTCACAGCAGCTTGGTATGATTAATAACAGAACAGAATCAGGCAAGGTTGGGGCTGAGGGGTACATGTCTGTAATCCCAAAACTCACTTGGGAGGCTGAGGCATGAAGATCAGGAGTTGGAAGTCAGGGTCTACTGAGTTCAGTTCAAGGCCAGACTCAGCTATATGAGACTCTTAAAAAAAAAAAAAAAAAACTGCAGGGAGGGGAACGTGGCATTCCTACCTACTCTGCTGTACTCTAGGACAGCCACTGCAATCCTAAAGGTCATATCTTCTGCCAGGCTTACAGCTCCCTAATCTAAAACCAGAAATGTTCTAAAGTCTAAAACACTAGATGTTCAACCAGTAAAAATGCACAAACATTCCAAAAATCCTAGAAACTGAAATTTGAAACTGCTGTGGAATAATCTTTTTGTGTGCTGTGAAGGTGTGTCTTTGCCAAGGCACCTTCTGATTGGTTTAATGAAGAGCTAAATGACCAATAGTTAGGCAGGAAGAGGTTAGGTGGGACTTCTGGGCAGAGAGAGAAGAGGAGATGAATCTAGCTAGGCATGGGAGACACCAGAGGGGACAGAGAGGAAACAGGAGGTGCAAGATGGAAGAGAGGTAAAAAGCCATGAGGCAAAATGTAGATTAATAGGAATGGGTTGGTTGATTTAAGTTATGAAAGCTACTGGGACAAGCCTAAGCTATAGGCTGAACTTTCGTAATTAATAAGTCTCCATGTCTTTTTTTTTTTGGCAAGCTGGCAGCCCAAAGAGAAATCCATTGGCATGACTTATTTTTGGTTCTAAGCATTCCATGTAAGATATTCAATCTGTACTCAGTTTTTTTTTTTTAAATGGTTCTGTTTTATCTTTGTCTTTCCTTCCTTTCCTTTCCCTCCCTTCCTTCCTTCCTCTCCCTCCCCCCCACCCTTTCTTTTTTTTCCTTTTCCTGGAACAGGTAGCCCTAGAAGTTGCTATACAGAACAGACTGTCCTAGAACTCAGACAGATGGCCTACCTCTGCCTCCAAGTGTTGGGATTAAAGGCATGTACTACCATGCCTGCCTGGTGGGTTTGCTCTTCTGAGACAGTATCACTACGTAGTCCAGACTGACCTCAAATTAAAAATCTTCCTGCCTCAGTCCCCAAGTGATAGAATTACAAGTGTGTACCAGCACAACCAGCTCAGCCTGTAAATGGAGGAAGTGGATCTGGGGAAAAGAAATGAGTGTGAGCAATTAAGGAAATGGAAATGTTACCACTAAACAGGCCAAAGTGCAATGGTACCGTGCAAGAGATGAAGTATGCTTACATGACTCAAGAAAGACAGGGGAGGAGGTCATGTAGACAGCAGCAGAGAAAATGTACAAGAAGCAGGAAACACTATGCTAAGTACCACGGATTCAAACAGTTCAATACATCTTAGCTTAGTGGGAATAAGAGCAAATAGCAGGAGGTAAAACAGGGCAACCAAGCAAAAGCCGGTTGCAGAGTCCTGCACACTGCACGGATCTGTCCAATTATCCCTGAAATGCTTTTAGGTAGGAAGGGGCACTTAGATTCTCCATCCTAACTGCAAGCATTGCAACAAATTGTAAAAGGTGAGTTTGTTTTTGTTTTTTCCTTCCAGATATTGCTTTAGCTCAGCACACATACTCAGAGGTACCAGCAATAGTTGCAGGTGAAGCCTCTGCACCATTAGGCACATCCTGAGTTTTTAATTCCAATATCCCCCAAATCTCTGCAGCAATTCTTTATCAGGGATGGTAGCCACTTCTGGATGTTATCATATTAGTTCAGTGTTGTCTTTCTGCTTTTTAGTCTCCTAATATCTAATTAACTAATCCTCCATATGAAGTTCTCAATATGGGAATATCAAGTGCACTTCTGACTTCAATAATTGTTAAAAACAGAAGGGAGAGAGGAGGAACTAGGGGAATAAGGAAATCATTACAAGAGACAAAAGAACGTTCCTAAGGTGGCCACAGCAGTAGGGGTGAGAAGGCTGTCCAGCTGTGAGAACACTTAGCTGGTGTAACTGGCACGGCTGCCCTCACAGGTGGCTGGTGGAATGTAGAAGTGGTGCAGCAGCTGTGAACAATAACTTGGCATATCCTCAACAAGTTAAACACAAGGTCAATCTCAAGAGAACTGAAAGAGATGGTCACACAAAAATCTGTACATAAATGTACAACAGAACTATTATTGAACACAGCCCTAAGGAGAACCCAAATGCCCATTAATTGATGAACGGATAAACAAAATATGATATGTCCATAATAGAGTTCTACCCTGCCATAAAAAAGAATGAAGTGCTAATATTGTAACAAGGATAAACCCTGAAAACATGTAAAGTCAGACACCAAGAGACACTGTATATGCACATGCAACAGAAAGCAGTTAATGGATGCCAGGGAGTGGAAAGAGAAGGGTTCTGGTGTGATGAAAATATCCTGCAACTAGATAGCAGTGATGTAACCCTGAGAAAGGACTAGCCATCACTGACTGCGTATTTCAAAAGGTTATTTTGTTCTATGTGATTTTCAGCTCAATGTTTTAAAGACAGAAACAGAATGAAGTATAGAGATGGGTGTAATTTTAATTCTCGATGTTCACAGGTTGCCCTACTGGGTCTGACATAAAGACATCCTGAAAGGCAGGTCTCAGTGATCAGAACAGAAATCTAAGCTAGAGATAGGCCTGGAGTCTTTAGCTACAGGCAGCTATAGAACTTTGCTTCCTTGTGTATAGAAAACTATTTGTGGTATTGGCAAACTACTTCATCTCCCATCTACTCCAAGCCGTTGTTCTTTCGATAAAAAAATGGATATAATCATACACAGGACAAATATACAGCCAAAGATTAAAAACAACAACAATCTCTTCATAAAATGAAAAGTGCTATAAAAAGTTAATTATAATTCTTTAATATAGTATATCAAGCATGCTACTACTGACCAAAAAAGTAGGACACAGGTCATTGGCACTAGCAACTGTCCAGAAGCACATCTTATCCTTATAAAATCATAAGATATCTGTACTTAGAATGATCTTTGCAATTCAAGTTACCATATCAAAACACAACAGGTCTGGACAAGTCCAAGGAAGGAGAGCTAAAACCAACAGTTCAGTATTTCTATTTTGATTGGTGAACAAGGATATTAAAAACCTTGTGTTCATGACAAAATATGAGATTACAAAATTTTTTAAAAGTAGAGATAAAGAAAACAAAAAACTTATTTTCCAAATTCTTAGAATTAGGATAACACTTTACATTCAAGAAAATAAAATGTGCACTACTCCTAAGAGATAAAACTACCATTAGTTCAAAAATTTGAATAAACACAAGGAAGCGGGATTTTGAAAACAAGAATATTAAAAGACATGTATGTATAACCTTCTGAAGTCACAGGGTGTCTTCCCACCAATTACTGTTTGTGTCAAGGTAAGATTAGGGGGCTGAAATGACCACAGGGCAGTCTTAATAATTACAGATGTCAATGTAATTCTCATGTTTTATACAACTCTCTCTTTACCTGGCCTTAATGTCAAATTCCTTAAACCAAGAGTGCATCCTTACTGTTAAACACATTGTAACCGTAAAAAGAGGGAACTCTAATCACAACAATCTGATAATCTAAAACTTTAGTGCTCTATCTTCAAAATCAGTCTTTATACTTCCTCAGCTCCAACAGAATCTAACTACTTTTGGGGTTTATGTATGTATATTCACTTTTAAAAACTGAAAGAGCACAGAGGATGAAGGAGTAATTAAGTTTGGTTTTAAATAAACAGTGTTCAGCATAATGTGGTGTGGCCCAGCCTATATAATAGACATTTTTCAATGATGGTACATATAAACTTACTTAATCTTTTCCAATAATTTGAAAATATAACTTGTATGGACAGACCATAATTTTCCATTGGCAGACATGTAGTTATTTTCATGTTTTATTTTATATGGATGTGTGTATGCCTGAGTATATGTAAGTAAATCATGTACATACAGGTACCGGAAGAAGCCAGAAGGAGGCATCAGATGCTGGAGAGCTGGAATTGCAAGCTGCCCAGTATGGGTGCTGGCAACCAAATCTGGGTTCGGTTAAAAATCTTAACCAGCACAATAAACATTCTTGTTGAAAAACATATATTTTAAACATTTAGCAATTAAATCCACAGGATAATTTTCTGAGAAGCTGAATTACCTAGTCAAAGGACATGCATTTTATATTTTGGTATGTGTTGCCAACACCACCAGAGTTTGAAGTTATGTGTACAAGAGCATGTGCTGTACAGATTTCTCCAAATTCTTCCTAGCAACTATGCTAATTCTATCTAATATTAAAGTATGTTACATTTTTCAAAAACATATTTATTTTTATTTTATGTGTCTGAGTGCTGTACTGCTTGGTTTTCTGGTTTTGTTTTGTTTTTGTTTTGTTAACTTGATGCAGGAAGGGGCATCTGGGAAAAGGAAGCTCAATTGAGAAAATACCTCCATCAGACTGGCCTGTGTGGTGATATTGTGTCCCCAATATATCATGCACCCTAATAAATTTACCTGGGGTCAGAGAACAGAACAGCCACTAGATAGACATAGAGGCCAGAAAATGGTGGCACTCACACCTTTAATCTTAGCATTCCAAAGGCAGAGATCCGTCTGGATCTCTGTGAGTTCAAGGCCACACTGGAAACAGTCAGGCATGGGGACTCACGCCTTTAATCCCAGGAAGGGATGGCAGGAAGCAGAAAGGTATATAAGGCGTGAGGACCAGGAAGTAGAGCCTGGTTAAGCTTTTAGGGTTTCAACAGCAGTTCAGCTGAGATCCATTCAGATGAGGACACAGAGGTTTCCAGCCTGAGGAAACAGGATCAGCTGAGGATTTAGCAAGGTGAGGTGGCTGTGGCTTGTTCTGTCTCTCTGATCTTCCAACGTTCACCCCAATACCTGGTTCCAGATTTGTTCTTATTAATAAGACTTTTTAAGATTCATGCTACAGGCCTGTAAGCCAGAATGATGACTGATGTGGGAGGGTCCAGCCCTCTATGAGTGGTGTCACCATGTGCAGGTAGTCCTGACCTGAATAAGCAGGTAGGCTTAGCCAGAAATGGAGAGCAAGCCAGTAAGCACCATTTCTCCATGACCTTTGATTCAGTCCCTGCCTTGAGTTCCTGCCTTGACTTCCCTTCATGATAGACTTTATTGGTCTGAAATTTTCAAAATTAAAAGTTGAAAACATTATCTAAGGCATTATCCAATCACTAACTCTCTCAGTATTTATCACTATTCATTACTACTAACTTTATTAAATTAAGATCACAATAATAGGGTCTGGGTTGCTCAGCAATTAATAGCATATACTGGTCATGCAGAAGACCTGAGTTTAGTTCCCAGCACCCATGCCAGCTAAGAACTCTACCAAGGAGCAACACTCCAGCACAGAGGTAAGAAACTAATGCTCTCAAAGGATAAAGTCTTGGCCCACTAACTTAAATTCTGCTCCTAAAAAATGCATATAAAATGAATAGGCATCATGAAGGGAAGGATCTAGCCTTTTGGCTCCTTAATATTTCTCCAATCCTCAGGAAAACTTCATGGGACAAAGTGAGCTTTGAATAATATTTTATGAATTAAAGAATTCCAGGTTTTCTTAAAACCTAGTCATAAGAATCTCAGATACACAGCCAATAAATTTTTAAAATTCAGGTCTAAATAAATACTAAGTAAATACTCAACACTGATCTAAAAACACTGCCTGAATTTTTTGGTTTTTCTAGTTAGACAACTAGTCTACAAAACGGGAACCTTCTGTTTATCATTTTGAACAAGCCCTTCTTCCTAGAACCCTTTGTTGACACACAATGCTTCAAAGTCCATGCAGTGGCCCCAGAGCACAAGCAGGTAAATTCAGAGCACACTGCTGCTTTTAGTCCTGTCACCCAACAAGTTAAGCCCACAGTGCTCACAGGGAAATGCAGTCTGTTCTCCTATTTGGTCTCCTTTCCTCTCGTACATATTTCATCTACTTAGCTAAGCCTACATAATATACATAGTAATCTCTGTATCAGTATTAGCAGAGTAAAACCCATGTAAAAAATGTAAAGCTATTAATTACATATAAGACACCCAAGTAAAGTTGATAGATTTATAAACTGATATAATCACAGGTTGTATCTATAGCAAAAAACAACAAACTTGAGCTCTCATTGTTATTTATTATAAAAGCAAGTAAGTTACCAGTAGAGGGCACTCACAAAAGGGAGAAGAGCTGGTCACAGCTTTAAACAAAACTGCTTTTAAAATAAAACTATTTTCAAGTCAAAGTGTTTTAGTCAACTTTAGAGTAAAATAACGTAATGCATAGCAAATTAACTTTACAAAAGGTGAACTTAAATCTATGTCATACCTGAAAACCAAAATAAAAGTTACCACTGGGGCATGAATCTGATAGTCTGAGCAATGTTTAAAGCAACATGCAGCACATAGGCTTTATTTAATCTCAGAACTGATATGCTGGCTAGTTCATTCTTTGCTATTTCTAGTTGAGTATTGTTTGGGGACTTCCTATGAGACTGTAATAACCGTGTCCCCTTAACAAGATAATTATTTCTTTGAAGAACTTTAGTGGACTTCATGAAAAATAAAAATATTTCAGAAGTCAAGTGATCCTCATGCATACTGTCTCCAACGTTACTATGGTCTAGGGTCACACCTATGTAGTTGTCTATTATGTATCTGCCATAGGCTGTCATTAGTCAATTAAATTCAAGTCACAGTATACTGATGAATAATCTAGAAGATTATTAAACATTTTCTTAGTTGGAAAAACAGCTACTTTCTTACTTTTAAAAAACACCATAGTGGTCAGGTGGCAGTGGCGCACACCCTTAATCCCAGCACTCTAGAGGCAGAGGTAGGTGAATCTCTGAGTTTGAGGCCAGCCTAGTCTACAGAGTGAATTCCAGGACAGCTAGGGATACACAGAGAAACCCTGTGTATATAGATTTATAAACTGATATAATCACAGGTTGTATCTATAGGTAAAAACACAAAAAAACAACAAACGAGTTTTTTTGAAACCCTGTCTAGAAAGAAAGAAAAAAATCCCAAAAAGCAACAACAAAAACACAATAGTGGAAATATCACTTGTTTTCAGACAATTTAAATTCAGTCTTACCACTAAACGGCTAAATATCCTTAGGCCAGTTAGAATAACTTCCAAGTTCATAGATAAAAATAAATTTTTTTCATTAAGTCTAAGTCACTAAAATAAAATTTAGTGATATTGGAATTCCAAAAGTACAAGCACTTCATCCCTAGTCTTTCTTTTATTTTTCACTTTAAGATAGGGTCTCACTACGTTGCCCAGGCTGTCCTTGGACCTAATGTGTAACCTAGGCAGGTCTTGAGCTGGAAATCCTCCCGCCTCAGAGCAGTATCTGCCACCAGACCCAGCTCCCATGAATTTTCTCTCTGACCACATTTTTCATCAATTAAAACTTTTGGTAATGGTGTGAAGCTGGCATTTTTATTTAACCAAGTCTCTTTAAGTTCTTTTGCCTTTCTCATAGATGAACTACCCAAAGAAACTACCTTGTCAGTTTCCTCGAGACTCACCACAGCTTGTGAGATAAGGGTGATCTCTGATACTTTTCTCCAGATGGCTAACTACCTGGGGATGTCAGTTTCAAAGTTCACAGGTATCAGTGCTCCCCAGAGTCAAGTCTTCTGGCTTGGCAGAAATCATACTCAGAGTTAGAAATGTACATGTAGAAACCTTTTCTACCTTCCTTGCACATAATGGATTGTTAGCAAGTCTAAGCTAAAGGTTTCTTAAGTTATTTTAGCCTGCATTTCTGACCTCGTTCTGTGTATCTATATTCATGAAGCTTTAGGACCTGACAGGAGAAAGCACAATGCAATCGCTCAGATTTTCAAGGAAGATGATTACTTCTGTTGAAATCATCTTCCAAATCCCAGGAAAACTTCCACACATCACATGTATTCTATTAAAACTTCCTTTTACATTTGATTTAAATGGTAGAACATACCAAGTAACTGTGGATTTAGAATACCAATCAAAATGGGTGAACTTTTTGATCTTCCTCAAAGAAAAAAGCAGAACTACGTACAGCCCTGAACTGACTTGTCAAAATAAATGTAAAAGAATAGTACACAGGATTCTACTTCACCGATGCAACTTCTTAAACTGGAAACCAAATAAAAGTCTTTCTATGCTTAAGTCAAATCTTTACAAATGAGTATTCTGCTCTGTTTGTTTGTTTGTTTGTTTGTTTTATTTTTTGAGACTAGGTTTCTCTGTATAGCAGTTCTAGCTGTCCTAGAACCCATTTTGTAGACCAGGCTAGCCTCGAACTCACAGAGATCCACCTGCCTCTGCCTCCCGAGTGCTAGGACTAAAGGCGTGCACCACCACCGCCCGGCTCTCTGCTCTATTTTTTGGAGGGTGGTGCACTACTAAAGTTATTTGACACTTTCTAACAGTTCTTTAATCAACCTTCAATGTTTTAAGTTACATAAACATTTTTCCAAGCTCACCAATGCCCTCAAAACCCATCTCAGCACAGTGTTTCTTCAAGACACAGAGAGACCCATAACAGTATGGTGACCTACTTGAGATTTCATAGCTTATGATTCCAATGCTCTACAAAATTCTTCAGAACTGATTTTTGTTTCTTTTTAAATTGGTACATGAAACAGGGATATAGAGGGTAGAGGATCACCTAGCATACCACAAGCCCTGGGTTTGACTCCCCAGCACAGCCTTGCTGGAGCATGGAGGCACACAGGCCACTCAAGAGGTGGAAGCTGGAGGGAGGACCATGACTCCATGCTAGGCCTCAGCTAACTGAAGGCCCACCTCAGGGTACATTAGCACCTACCTCAAAAAACTAGAAATGGAACATTAGAACAAAGAATAAAAGCTAGGACTGGGAAGTCCACACCCTGCAGTAAAGATGTCTAAGAAATAATCTAACAGTAAAGGCTATTTCAAAGGCAAGATAACATTTACTTCTTGCTTCACTGATGTTACTTTAATATATTTAGATCACACATAAAATGTGTGAATAACCTTGTGAAAAATGAGCTAACAAGCACAGTTAAAGAAAAGCCCTCCTGCTGGTCTTAGAGGTTGAATAAACCCTTCTTTGCTATTGCCAGCAATCGGACATACTACCTGATTTTTCAAGATCTCTTCCAGGTTTTAATTTTATTATTTAGCAGTTGGCCTTTAATTGGCTAACATTTCATGGAATAAAAAATATCTGAAAATAATTCTGAAGATCTTACTCATCAAACTATATTAAGTTTAAAAAACTCAACCATCAAATGATTCTATTTTTCTAGCATAATCCAATTTTCACCATCACAGCAAAATTCTAAGAAACCATAAAAATAAAATGCATTCAAAAAAATAACTTGCGCTAGGCATGGTGGTACACATCTTTAATCCCAGCATTTGGGAGGCAGAGGCAGGCAAGGCAGGTGGATGTATCTCTGTGAATTCAAAGCTGGCCTGGTCTACATAGTGAGTAGTGAGTTCTAGGGCAGTCAGAGCTACATAGTGAGACCCTGACTCAAAAATACCAAAACAACAACCAAAAACCCTGCAGATGCAGATCAAATGCAAAGCTCTATTCTCACAAACCATGAAATATACTTACCAAATTGCAAATACAAGGACAGTGGGCACCTTAGACCTTATTCTCTGTGACATTCTCCCAAAAGAAGCAGGGCTATCACTCAGTTTAAAGCCTTAAAACTGAAGGACATCACACATAACTGAAATAAATTTCAGTATGATTTTCTAATAAATACAAAAATGATCAGAGGTCTCTTTTTTATGCAAAGGATGATCGTTCTGCACAAACCATATGTAGAATATAAAAGCAAGATTTACCTCTATCGTAGGATCATATTCATCCACAAAGTGATTCTGAATTAGCTGTATCGTCAAGGCACTCTTGCCTACGCCACCAGCTCCAACTACCACAAGTTTATACTCAGTCATTTTCAGCAGGCCTTATAATAAAAATAATAAAAATGTAACTAAATTAGAAGATGTCTCACACAAGATTATCAAACACTCTTATCAATATTTTAACACTCACCTTTTTATGGAAAACTCTAAGGTATTCTGAAATACAGTGACTGCAGATGTACACAGGAGTAAGCTGTACCTATTTACAACTCCCCTCATCAACACTTCATAAAAATACAGGGAAACCAGTTCTTTCATCCTATATTCATCCAGCATGTTTAATCAAACAGCCAGATTGCTGTTTTGTAGCAGCTAATGGCTCTCAAAGGAATGTATTGTGACTTCACTAAGTACAAGTATCTGCACAGTGTCTATACCCTGTGGACACACCCGCACAAGCTTGCTGACAGCGATCCCCACATCCACCCTTGCAGTATTCCTGGTTGACTGGATATTAAGTTAGAAGTAGTAGCCTAAGAGCATCTTTGTTGGAGCCAACAGTTGCAGAAATGTGTTTTAAAGCCATCGAACAGTTCTTTCATGATAGGCAACAAAATAGGAGTCCGGTGTCAAAACTGAATTGTGGGGAAAGAAAAGCCTAGGCAATGAGGCAAACAAAGATAATATCTGATGACATTTTCATCTTTAAGCTACCTGTGGGGAAAACAAAGGTAAAAAGTAGGAGTTTTAAGGATGTGGGATCAACTATTTGGTATAACTCATCAGATCAATTATAACATATAATCCTATATGAGTGCTAAAAAACAGTTACCTCTGCACAAGAAAAATAAGAGTAAAATTCAGAGATAAACACTACTTTTGGCAAGAAAAAAGATGTGAAAGATGTAAAGAGTTTCTCAGTAACCCCTGCAACTTTTACTCTGCTTACAGTACACTGTCTCCCAACAAGTGCAGTAAGTACTGGCAACTTATACAGTTAATAATCCCCAAATAGAAAAGATCTGTTATTTTTTTAGTCACTATTACATGAAGACATTTTCTCTCCTTTCCCTTATATAATACATATTATTACAAATAAAGGGGCATGGCTGTAAAAGAATGGGAGTAAAGCCACATTACAGAATAAATAGTTCCAGATCAATGTATGTGTATATAGTATAAATAAACACAAAATACACAGTCTACTTAATTGATGAACAAGAATTATTCACCCAGGTACCAAGAGGGAAATATGTAGCTGTTTTTCCAACATATTGTCCTCACCTTGTGCCTGAGCCCCTCGATAACAGAAGCAAGGTCAGAAAACACTGTTCCCAGCCCTTCATCCAACTCCCTGTCCTGCTCTGCCCCACCTATCCTTTCTTGCTGCTTGTCTGGGGCCATCCTGGGAGCCAGTATTAACATAACTTACCTGTTGGCCTTCAATTATTATAACAAATGTAGGCCATGGCAAAAGAGATAGATGAAAAGAATCACATGGAAACGTGACCTTTGCCCCTCCCTCCCACAAATAGTGTGGCTAGCTTACAAGAGCAATTCAGGAACCCAACGGGTTCCTAAGACTTTGTATGGTAGGGAACAAGAGGTTAAAACTATTTGTATAGCAATTTTTTTTTAGCCTTTTTTTTTTTTAACTGTATTTTTACAAGTGCAGGTAGTTTTCTGGGCTCTAGTCACAATAAGAGAATGCAGGTATGAGATGCAGGTATAAGCGAGTACAATCATCTCCTATGAAGACATACAATTAAACAGGTTGCTAATGTGTACAACAATGCCACTCTAATTCTTATTTTGCTTTAGAAAAGTTATTTTTCATTGAAAATGCATCCATGTTACCAATAGGCATGTTATGTCTAGTTCTAAATTAACTGAAAACTAAAAATTGTTTCTTCTAATGTGGTAAATACTGGTATGTCCCCCCAAAGGATTTTTGAGACCCTCAATAATTGTTTAAGGGTGTAAATAAGTCCTACAGACTAAAATCTTGGCTAACGTAGGGTATACTGTGAACAGATATTGGATCACATGTGTGATGGATGATTAGAGACACATCTCCTGGTACTTACTGATGCACTAGTTTTTGCTGAAAATAAAAATTCTTAAGTCAGGTTTTTAAAACCTAGTAATATTTAAGTCTACTAGAAGAAAAAAAAAAATATTAGCCAAAATGGTTGAACTCTAGACATACACCCCCCCCCATTACAAAAGGTAGTAAAGGGGTGTGACTGAGTCTAGATTCCAACAATTTTGGCTAATTTTTTTAAAAGGTGTAAAATTAAATTACTACCTGCCACCTCTTAAAACCAAGGATGCTTGAGGATGGCTACAGTTTCAAAGTAAATATATTGATACCACGCATGTTTGATGTCTATTGTCTATCACATGGGGGGTCAGCAATCTGGCTGGCCCTTCCTCGAAGAGTGACACTAAGTCATATGGTTAATTCCGAAGTGATTATTATGACTTTTCAACATGTCTCCTCCGATGATTTTTCCACGGCAAACATAGCGTGTCATTCTGTTTTTAACTCTTTGCCTTGATGAAAATCAAGCTTGACCAAGGCTGGCTCAGGACTTGGGCTGTAACCCACCGGCCCGAGAGGCTTTCGCAGTGGTCCGCCCGAATGCCACAATGAACCCTGGAGTCGGGTTCGGAAAGGGCGAGAGGGCAAACCCGCAAGGCTGGAGGGGACAGGGCAGCAGCAGGCGATTCAAACTTGAAGCTCCGTGAGCCGAGCTGCCCGCGCT
>CABHPP010118199.1:0-25000 GCA_902168425.1 Peromyscus attwateri
CTTGTTTCTTCAGTGTCCTCCATCTCCTCTGGCTCTTGCATTCTCTCTGCCTCCTCTTCTTCAGAACTCTCTGAACCCTGAGGGGAGAGACATGATAAAGGCATGACATTTATGAGGGAATGTTCCAAATTTGTTCCCTCTCTGCACATTGTCTGGCTGTGCAGAGAAAGTCTCTGCATTTGTTTCCATTTACTACAAGGGAAGAGTCTCTGTTTATGACTGAGCAAAGCTCTGACTTCTGAGTAGAGCGAGGTACTGTTAGTAGTCTTTTTATTGCTACCTTTGTCTGGCAGAACAGTAGTATTTGGTTTGCTCATAGGTCTCAGGTTATTGGCCACTCCAGCAGTGTGCAGGATATGTTTCATCTCATGCAGTTGGCTTTAAACCTGATCATATGTGGAGGGAATATAAAGAGAGACAGATAAAATTAAGGGCCATTTGAATGGTTGCATGGAAACCTAATGTAGTAGAAGATTCTTAAAATATAGACATATATGAAGAGGATCCAAATGGAATTGCCAAATAACAGGGGAAACAAATACCAAACTGGGCATCTTTTATCATCAAATGAAATTCCTATATCAGGAATGGGTTACATCTAATTGAGTTGTTAGTCAAATGGTCTCTATGGAAACCCCCCCAAAAAACCCAGGGTGTTCTTCAGGCTATTGGGTTTCCTCTACAAATGGACGCTAAGACTCTATTGATGAAGATAACACCTACACAATCCACTGAACATGGAGAAACCAAGATGGTGCTACCAAGATTCTTCAGCCCTACACACTAGTGTTCATGGAACTGGAAGGTACTCTGTACTGTAGCTAGAGTTTTCCTGCCTGGCCCACAGTCAGGATAAATCTCTTTCACCTGCCAGTCCCACAGCCGCTCAGACCCAACCAAGGAAACACAGAGACTTCTATTGCTTATAAACTGTATGGCCGTGGCAGGCTTCTTGCTAACTGTCCTTATATCTTAAGTTAATCCATTTCTATAAATCTATACCTTGCCACGTGGCTCGTGGCTTACCAGCATCTTTCCATGCTGCTTGTCCTGGTGGTTGCTGGCTGGCAGGCAGTCACTCCTTCTGCCTTCCTGCTCTTTTAATTCTCTCTGTTAGTCCCGCCTACTTCCTGCCTAGCCACTGGCCAATCAGTGCTTTATTAGCAACACATTTGCCATACAGAACATCCCACAGCACTGTACTCTGCGAAATGAGAAAGGTAAACACCAACCCCGCTACAAGCCTTCCAATCTATGATGATGTCCTAACTGAAAGATGTACTAGTCAATAATGGCACAAAGCTTGAGAGAGTAACCAACCAATATCTGGTTAGATGTAAGGCTCACTTCATGAGATGGAACTCATCCAAGACACTTCTTGAATGGCTAAAGAATTCTATATTTAATTTTATGATTCAAATGTTGCAGAAATATTCAGTTTCCAAAAGTTTATGTATTTAAAGAGTTCTAATGAGTACAGTAGTTTTTTCTGTTCAGATTATTAGAATCACAACAAAAGTTACAATGTTATCAATATAAAAATAACTTTTGATCATATTTTGACTAATAAATAATTAACCCTTTATTTAATGTTTAAATTATGGAATCAGAAATTAAATAAATTATAAAGTTCTTTAAGCACAAGTCTTTATTCATTTTTATGTCTGAGAAGCAAAACATTTAAAAGATTTTACTTAAATTTATCATGGTAATGTTGATTTCATCTATTAAACTTTAATTGACCTTAACAATTTAACTTTTTTTTCTAGAAAAATGTTTATGAAAATGAAATATTCATAGCTTAAATAGTGCTAAAATATTTTTTTTGTTGTTTCTATTTATTTGATTTTTTTGATACAGGGTACCACTATAGAGCTCAGGCTATCCTAAACTTTCTATGTAGAACTGGCTGACCTCAAACTCAGAGATCCACGTGCCTATGCCTCCAAAGTACTGATATAAAACATGTGTGCTACCATGTACAGCCTATTATTATGTGTTTGTGTGTATGTGTATGTTGGTGTCTGTTCAGGTGTGCATACTTCTATTTGATGACTAGAAATCAACCTCTGGTATTATTTTTCTGAAGTGATCCAATTTGTGTTTTTGAGATAGGGTGTGGTGGTATTGTGTTCACCAAAATATTGTGTACCCTAATAAATTTATCTGGTGTCAGAGAACAAAGACCCACTAGATACAGAGGCTAGAAAATGGTGGCACTCACACCTTTAATCCTAGCATTCCAGAGATAGAAATCCCTCTGGATCTCTGTGAGTTCAAGGCCACATTGGAAACAGAAAAGCATGTTGACTCACGCCTTTAGTCCCAGGAAGTGATGGAAGAAAGCAGAAACCAGGAACTAGAGTTGATTAAGCTTTTAGGCTTTTGAGCAGCACAGTTCAGCTGAGATCCATTTGGATAAGAACTCAGAGGCTTCCATTCTGAGGAAACAGGATCAGCTGAGGAATTGGCAAGGTGAGGTGGCTTGGCTTGTTGGCTTCTCTGATCTTCCAGCCATTCACCCCAATACCTGGCTCCCGGGTTTGTTTTTATTAATAAGACCCTTTTAAGATTCATGCTACAATAGGGTTTCTCAGTTGTCTTCAATTCACCACTTAGCCTGTCTGGCCAGTAAGTTCCAGGCACCTGCCTCCGTTGTTCTGAGCAGAAAATACCACTATTCCTGGTTGTTCTGCAACTTATAAAATATTTCTGTCAGTCCTATGTGTATTGTCAGGATAACTTATACATTTCAAATTGTGGGAAAAAGAACTTCTATATACACTAATTTGCAAAGATGATTATCCAGAATAGACTCATGTTTTTGTTCTTGACACGTAACTGTGTAACTGTCAAGGACTAGTCAGAAGTGTGAAAAACACACATTGCAGATCACTTCCATGTAAATCCCAGGTTAGGATTATTATGTCTTCATATTTTATCTTTTATATCATGGAGGAATGTTCTATCTTTTGTTTTTCTGAAGCTTTAAGAGCCATAAAGAACAGTGAGAATCTTACCTTCCAAATTAATAGGAACATTCCCTTATCCCCTGGTGGAAGGGTTACTCCCTTGTGTACTAATAAAATCTCTTAGGTAAGAGCAGTCCAGATATCAGACCAGACAACTTAAACCAGAAGAGTCCAGATTTTCAGCATTTGCATTTGACATGGTTTTGGAGATATTATACTGACAAAAAGCATTCCCATTTTTACTTCATGAATTTTAGACTAATGCACCCCAGTTGTGTGGAAAAAATATGCCATGTATTATCTTAGAATGGAAAGTAGGGACAATTGGAGATGTTGGGGTTATGCTCATTGGAGGTAAAGGGTTTACATTGACTATTGAATGAATCTAAAGGCAAGATATTAGTTAGGAATGTTTTGAATGAGTCATTATGTCAACAGTCATAATCTTATAGTAGGTTATGATATAAATTTTAATACAAAATGATGGTGCCAGTTGATTGTTGAGTTATGGTACAGCTGATTCAGATAAGACAATGATTCATATGTTGCTGAATTCCTGATGAAAGTATATTTCAAGGCCACAGTTTCTTTATCCATAAATTTGTATGCAGCTGTGCTGGAGAGATGGCTCAGCAGTTAAGAGCACTGGCTGCTCTTCCAAAGGTCCTGAGTTCAATTCCCAGCAACCACATGGTGGCTCACCACCATCTATAATAAGATCTAAGCCCTCTTCTGGCCTGCAGGCATACATTTACACAGAACACTGTATACAGAATGAATAAATTTAAAAATAATATACACAGCTATCATGACTGAACAATGTTCTCTTCAAAATTTGTGTGTTCAGGTTTTTTCCCTGGTGTCAATAAATATAATTTTATTTGGAGTTAGCATCTGTAAAGAAGCAATAATAGTAAAGTTAGGATTCATAAAAAAGTTGCATTAATGATTTGTTTTGATTTTTGTCTTTTTTCTATTTTTCCTTTATTAAAATTTTCCATTTATATTACACACCAATCAAAGATCCCCCTCTTCCCTCCTCTTGCTCCTCCAGCCTCCCCTTCCAAACCTACCCCTACTCCTCCCCACAATAAGGCAAGGTCTCCTTTGGGATGGCACATCCAGTAGAGGCAAGTCTAAGTCCCACCCCCTGCCTCAAGGCTGCAT
This sequence comes from Peromyscus attwateri, assembly GCA_902168425.1. Lineage (NCBI taxonomy): Eukaryota > Metazoa > Chordata > Mammalia > Rodentia > Cricetidae > Peromyscus > Peromyscus attwateri. The sequence continues at coordinate 4,140 of CABHPP010118199.1, forward strand.
GATGTGTCCCATCATAGGTAGTGGGCTCCAAAAAGCCCTCTCATTCGCCAGGGATGGATTCTGATCCTACCTCCAGTGGGTCCCCCAAGCAGATCAAGCTACACAACTGTCTTGACATGCAGAGGGCCTAGCCCAGTCTCATGCAGGCTCCACAACCATGGATCACCAACTTTCATGAGTTCCCACTAATTTGGTTTGGTCATTTCTGCAGGTTTCCCCATCATGATCTTGGTGCACTTGCTCATGAAGAATCTCTCTTCTCTTTGACTGGACTCCTGGAGCTCTGCCTAGTGTTTGGCTGTGGATCTTGGCATCTGCTTCCATCAGTTACTGGAGAAAAGCTCTATGATGACAGGGTATTCACCGATCTGGTCACTGGGGTAAGCCAGTTCAGTTCAGGCACCCTCTCCACTATTTCTAGTAGTCCAAGGTGGGGTCATCTTTGGGGATTCCTGGCAATTTCCCTAGCACCCGGTTTCTCCCTATCCCCAGGATGTCTCCCTCTATCATGGTATCTATTTCACTGCTTTCTCACGCCATTCCTGTTCCAGCTTGACCATCCCACTCCCTTATGTTCTCTTCCCCCATCCCCTACCCTCCGTTGCCCACCATTCATCCCCAGTTTACTCATGGAGATCTCATCTATTGTCCTTTTAAGAGAAAGAAAGAGCATGAAGTTGAGTGAGTGGATGGGATAGAATCTTGGAGTAGTTAGATGAGCGTAAAGGATATGATCAAAATGTATAAATTTCTTAAAAAATAAAAACTTTTAGAGGGGATAATGAATGTTCAGAATGCAAAAAATCATGGTAGGAAAACCACATAAATACAGAGGGAGGTGGCAGTTATTTCAAGTCTATTTGAGAGGTCCTAGAATCTTACTGTACCCACACCATTATTTTTCAAAACTGTAAAAGAAAATTGTACTAATAATATACTTAGTCTGTTCTGGCAATGCTAGAAAAACAACACATGGAGGGAAGAAGTAACAAGTAGTCATCTGTCAAGTTATATTGTGCATTCGAATATTGACACTCTTCTCCTTAATAGGCTCCTTAACACACTTTCACATTTTCATATGATAAGGCTATTCATAGAGGTCGCTCATTATCCCAAACTCTCTAACAAGTACCACTTGTATTTGTTTTATTTACTTGTTTGTTAGTAACTTTCTCTAACAGAGCAAAATCATGACCCAAGATTTATATGACATGCAGTGAAACTCTTGGACTATATATAAAAGAAATATTTCTAGAATTATCTTATTCTATTTCAATGTTTATTTTTGTTATATTGGCCAAGCATACATATAATTAATCCCAACAAAATTTATAATCAATAAGTCCTTGAATCTGACCATTATGTATAACATTCTGCTCTGTACTTTTAAAAATAACCTTGTTTTTCTTGTTAAATAATCATAATTAGCCTCCAATGTAATGGAAGTTCATCCCAATGGCTAAATCTCCTGCTTATACAACTAATAGGTCAGAGAAATATATCAGAATGATTTTCCAGAACTGTATACAAAAACTCAGTATTATTATGCTCCAAGTTATAATAAGAGAATATATAATTTATTTGTTATCATGTGCAATATTTATATGATATGTGATTAAACCATGAAAATCTTTCCATCATCCTTACTTGCATAACATAAAAATTTTATATTTATAAAACTTCCTTATGTAACTCTTGTTATATTTTATGATATGACAGGATCATGTACATAAAATCTATGTCAACACACAATGAAACAAAATAGGAATTTTCTCACGCTTGACTTTTGTCTGCTGTCAGAAGTACCAAAGCAAGGTGGATCACAGAAACAGAAATAAATTCAAAGGGTTTTTATTAACCATATCTTACCTGCGTGTATGACAATAAAACTTGTGATGTCCTATCATCTTGTAATTCCAGAGACTGAGCAATACCTGGGGTTTCAAAGTAACCAAACTGAGTGCAGAGGGCAGAGTATACTCTACAAATGGTCAAGAAACCCCATACCTTCTTTTCTCACTGGTGTAGCTGCTTCCTTCCTTCCTTCCTTCCTTCCTTCCTTCCTTCCTTCCTTCCCTCTCTCCCTCCCCCTCCCTCCCTCCCTCCCTCCCTCCCAGCCTCCTTCTTGCCCTCCCTCCTTCCCTCCCTCCTTCCTTCCTTCCTTCCTTCCTTCCTTCCTTCCTTCCTTCCTTCCATCTGTCTTTCTGTATTTCCTTGGGCATTTGTTCATGTGTGCACACAACATTTTTTTCAAATTCCACAATGATTTTTGAGGATCCAATTCAGGCCCCTCAGACTCGGTGATTTTACTAACTGATCCATGCCACAGGTCCTATAATGCCATTTTCAACCATTAGTATGCTGAAATTGGAATGTTTTGGCGAATTATTTGGAGATAAGAACTAAAATAAAAGAAATTGAATTAAGTTTAGGCAACATTTCACCCTGCTTTTGTCAGATGAAAGGCAAATTCATTATGCGTTGCACAGATTTCATTGATGTTGCCTGAGTTTGATGTGATGTACTCATCCCACGATGGAGAAATGAAATGTAAAATTCCTTCTAGTGATTTTAAATTTCAAGTAACACATAAAAAAGGCACTGGAGTTGAGAGAAAGGCCACTAGGGAAGCTGCAGAGCTTTCTATTTTGGCAATTTTCATAACACAGCCTTTCTATTTTTTGAATAAAGAAAACTCGCGTTTTCATTTTGCACTGGTATTCAAAAATTATGTACCAGAGGCTGCACAAGTACATTTTGAGATCTCATCCTCTGGAGGCCACTTACTACATCCAAATTTCAGTCAAGCAACAAGCAAATTACTCTCAACACTCTCAGCTCACTGCAATAAGTACATGAAGATCTGTGCTCTGTCTGGTTTGTTCATGCTCCTTTTCACATGTGATATCATTTATGTTTTTCCCCACATGTAATCCCAGAATTATTCCATTTCATATTGTTCTTTTTAGGAGACTGAAGTTGATTTTAGGGATCTATTCTTAAAAGAGTAGTAAAATCCAGCTCTTATGAAAATTTGGTGAAAACGAGTATACTGTGTTAACAAACAAAATCGGTAAAACAAAAAAACAAAAAAAAAACTAATAAAAGGTATACCTAGTCCCTTGATAAAGATCTATTCCTCTCATGTGATTAGAGTACATGAAATTCGTCTAGGTCTTCTCTATTTTACTATTGAATAGCTAGATATGCTGTTGATTCTCACCAATACTTCTTTGTATTTTATGTTTATTATATTGCAGAGATTATGAATTTGAGTTGTCATGTTTTCATGACATTCCTAAGTTTTATGAGGGTACTGGATTACAGGTTTGCTTCTACATAAGAACATAGTATGCCATGTTCATATGTCCCATAGAAATTTCTTTGAAAATGTAAGTGGCTTACAGAAATTTTCAACTCCTGGGAGCCTTGTTAATTGGTAGGGCAGATTTGATATGTTGCTTCCGAAGAAAGGATATTCTGACAGGTTTTGGGATTATATAGTTGACAGATTGTCCTGAATTCAGCTATTTTAGTGTTAAACTTGGAAGAATTTCTGCTGGGGTCAGAGTGTTCAAATAAATCTTCATCTGGAGACTGAAACAGGCTCAGGCAGTTGGCAAGCTAACTTGTACTCATAAAACAAACTCCAGTAGGAAACATTAACTCTACAATTGAGTATTTTTTCATCATGAATTAACTAGCTAACCTTGCATTTTTCTTCTCCATAATCCCTTACTATTTGTTTTTCTTTGTTTATTTGTTAGTTTGTTTCTCATGAGCACTATTAATTAGTGGAAATTGAAATTAGTGGAAGTTGAAATTATTTCTTCCAAAGAATTCAACCAGTGGCACAATCTCTGATGATTGACAGTAGACTAGATCACTCAAACAGGCAGCAGCAAACATGAGCAAAAGCAATAGGAGTAGATTTAGAACAGGTGATCAGAAAACAAATGATGGCGCTTAAGGCAGGGAGTTTAGCATGTGATTGCACAACTAGACATGTGTAGTATTTATTTATTGCTAATATATGAACAATGAAAGTGAAATTAAGTCTATAAGCTTTCCTCTAGATCACTATTGATTATAATACTCATTATTCATTTCAAGAAAGGTTTCAGAATTAACAAGAAAAGTATTTACAATGTTTATAAACTTGGGGAATAAACCTAAATTTTTTTTTTTTTTTTTAATTTCAAATACAATGTTTATAAATGTAGGAAATAAACCTAGATATTTCTTTTTTTAATTTCAAATACTTTTTCTTTTTTTTTATTTAGAAGTTTTTTTTTTTAGAAGTTTTACATACCAACCACAGTTCCCCCTCTCTCCCTTCTCCCACTTACCTACCACCTTTCCCCAACCCACCCCCATCCACTCCTCAGAGAGGGTAAGGCCTTCCATGAGGAGTCAACAAAGTCTGGCATATCAAGTTGAGGCAGGATCAAGTCCCTCCACTCTGTATGGAGGCTGAGCAAGGTATGCCTCCACAGGGAATTGGCTCCAAAAACCCATTTCATGCACTAAGGCTAATCCTGGTCCCACTGCCAGTGGCCCAAGAAACTGCCAAGTCACACAACTGTCACCCACATTTAGAGGTACTAGTTCAGTCCCATGCAGATTTCCCAGCTGTGAGTCCAGAGTCACTGAGCTCCAGGTAGCTCTGGTCAGAAGTCTCTGTGGGTTTCCCCATTATGGTCCTGACCCCTTTGCTCATATAATCCCTCCTCCCTCTCTTCAACTGGACTCTGGGAACTCTACCCAGTGATTAGCTGTGGATCTCTGCATCTGCTTCCATCAGTTACTGGATGAAGGTTCTATGATGAGAATTACGGTAGTCATCAATCTGATTACAGAGGAAGGCCAGTTCAGGAACTTTCTCCACTATTGTTTGGAGTCATAGCTGGGTTCATCCATGTGGGTTCCTGAGAATATCCCTAGCATCAGGTTTCTCCCTAAATCTGTAATGTCTCCCTCCATCATATCTCTTCCCTGCTCTCCCTCTCTGTCCCACCCCCAACAAGACCATTGCTGCTCCCTCATGTTCTCTTGCCACCTCCCCTTACCTCCTCCTTTCTCCCCCATGCTCCCAATTTACTCAGGAGATCCTATCTATTTCCCTTCCTAGGAGCATCTATGCATATCCCTCTTAGAGTCCTACTTGTTATGTAGCTTCTCTGGGATTGTGGATGGGTGTGGTGGTATTGTGTTCCCCAAAATATTGTGCACCCCAATAAACTTATCTGGGGTCAGAGAACAGGACAGCCACAATATAAAACATGAGGATAGGCAGTGGTAGCACACGCCTTTAATCCTAGCATTCCAGAGACAGAAATCCCTCTGGATCTCTGTGAGTTCAAGGCCACATTGGAAATGGCCAGGCATGGTGACACATGCCTTTAATCCCAGAAAGCGCGCCTTTAATCCCAGGGAGTAGTGGCAGAAAGCAGAAAGATATATAAGGGGTGAGGACCAGAAACTAGAAGCATTTGGCTGGTTAGGCATTGGGCTGGTTAAGCTTTCAGGCTTTCAAGAAGCAGTTCAGCTGAGAGCCATTCGGATATGAGGACACAGAAGCTTCCAGTCTGAGGAAACAAGACCAGTTGAGAAGTTGGCCAGGTGAGGTTAGCTGTGGCTTGTTCTGCATCTCTGACCTTCCAGTGTTCACCCATATACTTGGCTCCAGGTTTGATTTTATTAATAAGAACTTTTAAGATTCCTGCTACAGATGGGAGCTTGGTTATCCCTTGTTTTACATCTAATATCCACTTATAAGTGAGTACATACCATGTTTGTACTTCTGAGTCTGGGTTACCTCACGCAGGATGTTTTTTTTCTAGTTCCATCCATTTGCCTGCAAATTTTATGATGGCATTGTTTTTACAGCTGAGTAATAGTCCATTGAGTAAATATACCATATTTTCTTTATTCATCCTGTGGTGGGGGGCATATTTTTTAGATTTATTTTGGAGGAAGTTTGTTAAACTCTTTTTTTTTGTATTTAATTTTTTTCCATTTTATGTACCAACTACAGATCCCCCTCCCATCCCTCCTCACATTCCTCACCCCTGCCTGCATCTCATCCACTCCTCCAAAAGAGTAAGGCCTCCAATGGGGAGTCAACAAAGCCTGGTTCATTCATTTGAGGCAAGACCAAGCTGCATCAAGGCTGAGCAAGGCATCTCAAAACAGGGAAAGGGCTCCAAACAGCCAGCTCATGCACCAAGGATAGATCCTGATCCCACTGCCAGAGGCTCCTCAAACAGACCAAGCTACACAACTGCCTCCCACATCGCAGAGGGCTTCATTTAGTCCCATGCAGGCTCCACAGTTGTTGGTCTAGAGTTCATGAATTTCCATGAGCTTGGTTCAGTTGTCTCTGTAGATTTCCCCATCATGATCTTGACCCCCATTGCTCATATAATCCCTACTCCTTCTTTTCAACTAGACTTCTGGAGCTTGGCCTGGTGCTTGGCTATGAATCTCTGCATCTGCTTCCATCAGTTACTGGATGAAGGCTCTATGAAGACAGAGTATTCACCAGTCTGATTACAGGGGAAGGCCAGTTCAGGCACCCTCTACACTATTGATAATAGCCTTAGCTGGGATCATCCTTGTGGATTCCTGGAAATTTTCTTAGTACCCGGTTTCTCTCTAAACCCATAATGGCTCCCTCTATCAAGATTATCTTTCGAGCCGGCGGTGGTGGCGCACGCCTTTAATCCCAGCACTTGGGAGGTAGAGGCAGGTGGATCTCTCTGAGTTCGAGGGCAGCCTGGTCTACAAAGAGAGTTTCAGGAAAGGCACAAAGCTACACAAAGAAACCCTGTCTCGAAAACCAAAAATAACAAAAACAAACAAACAAACAGATTATCTTTCATTTCTCTCCCCTTCCAAATCTCCCCCAGCTCAACCATCTCATCCCCTCATGTTCTCATCCCCCATCCCCTCCCCTCCACCACCACCCTGGTCACAGTTTACCCAGGAGATCTCATCTATTTCCCCTTACCAGGGTGATATATGCTCCCTCTCAGGGTCCTCCTTGTTCCCAGCTTCTCTGGAGTTGTGGGCTGTAATCTGGTTATCCTTTGCTTTACATCTAATATCCACTCATGAATGATTACATACTGTTTGTCTTTCTGATTCTGGGTTACCTCACTCAGGATATTTTCTAGCTCCATCCATTTGCTTGCAAATTTCATTATGTCATTGTTTTTTACAGCTGAGTAATAGTCCATTGAGTAAATGTACCACATTTCCTTTATCCATTCTTTGGTTGAGGGATATCTAAGCTGTTTCCAGGTTCTGGCTATTATGAATAATGCTGCTATGAACATAGTTGAACAAGTATCATTGTGGTATGATTTAGCATGCATTGAGTATATGCCCAAGAGTGGTATCATTGGTCCTTAAGATTGATTCTCAATTTTATGAGAAGTCCCCATACTGATTTCCAAAGTGGCTGTAAAAGTTTGCATTCCCACCAGCAGTGTAGGAGTGTTCCCTTTATTCCACATCCTCTTCAACATAAGCTGTCCTCAGTGTTTTTGATCTTAGCCATTCTGATAGGTGTAAGATGGTATCTCAGATTCGTTTTGATTTGCATTTCCCTGATGACTAAGGAAGTTGAACAACTCCTTAAATGTCTTTTGGGCATTTGAGATTCTTCTGTTGAGAATTCTTTGTTTAGATCTCTACCCCAGTTTTTAAATTAGCTTATTTGTTATTTTGATGTCTATTTCTTGAGTTATTTTTATATTTTTAGATTAACCCTCTGTCAGATGTGGGGTTGGTGAAGATCTTTTCTCATTCTCTAGGCTGTTGTTTTGTCTTATTTACCATATCCCTTGCCTTAGAGAAGATTTTTCAGTTTCAGGAGGTCCCATTTATTGATTGTTGCTCTTAGTATCTGTGCTACTAGTGTTATATTTAGTAAATAGTCTGCTGTGAAAATGCATTCAAGGCTACTTCCCACTTTCTCTGCTATCAGGTTCAGTGTAGGTGGATTTCTGTTGCAGTCTTTTATCCACTTGGACATGAGTTTTATGCATAATGATAGATATGGACCTACTTGCAATCTTTTTAAGTTGACATCCAGTTATGCCAGCACCATTTGTTGAAGATGCTTTCTTTTTTCCATCTTACAGTTTTGGCTTCTTTGTCAATAATCAGGTGTTCATAGGTGTGTGGATTAATGTCAGCATCGTCAATTTGATTCAATTGGTTCTCATTTCTTTTGTTTTGTTTTGTTTTGTTTTGTTTTGTTTTTGAGACAGGGTTTCTCTGTGGTGTTTTGGTGCCTGTCCTGGATCTCGCTTTGTAGACCAGGCTGGCCTCGAACTCACAGAGATCCACCTGGCTCTGCCTCCTGAGAGCTGGAATTAAAGGTGTGTGCCACCACTGCCCTGCTCAACTTTTCTTTTTCTTTTTTCTTTTTTTTTGTTTTTTTTTTTGTTTTTTGGTTTTTTTTTTTTGTTTTTGGTTTTTCGAGCCAGGGTTTCTCTGTGCAGTTTTGGTGCCTGCCTTGGTCTGTTTTTATGGCAATACAAAGTTGTTTTTATAATACTGATTAAAGTAGAGATTAAAGTCAGGGATGGTGATGCCTCCAGAAGTTTCCTTATTGTACAGGATTGTTCTAGCTATCCTAGGTTTTCTGTTTCTCCATATGAAGTTGAGTATTGTTCTTTCAAGTTCTGTAAAGAATTGTGCCAGGATTTTGATGGGGATTGCATTTATTCTGCAGATTGCTTTTGGTTAGATTGCTATTTTTATTATGTTGATCCTACCTATCCATGAGCATGAGAGATCTTTAAATTTTATGATATCTTCTTCAATTTCTTTCTTCAAAGACTTAAAGTTCTTATCATATAGATCTTTCACTTGTTTGGTTTGAGTTACCCCGAGGTATTTTATATTATTTGTGGCTGTTGTAAAGGGTGTTTATTCTCTGATTTATTTCTCAGCCTATTTATCATTTGTGTATAGAAGGGCTAGTGATTTTTTAAAGATAATCTTGTATCTTGCCACATTACTAAAGGTATTTATTAGCTGTAGGAGTTCCCTAGTTGAATTTTTGGTGTCACTTATGTATACTGTCATATCATCTACATATAGCAAAAGTTTGACTTCTTCCTTGCCAATTTTTTTCCCCTTGATCTCCTTTTGTTGTCTTATTGTTTTAGCTAGAACTTTGAGTACTATATTGAATAGATGTGGAGAGATTAGACTGTCTTGTCTTGTTCCTGATTTTAGTGGAATCACTTTGATTTTCTCTCCATTTAATTTGATGTTGGCTGTCTGCTTGCTATAAATTGCCTTTATTATGTTTAGGTATGTTTCTTGTATTCCTAATCTCTCTGAGACTTTTATCACAAAGAGGTTTGTGGATTTTGTTGAAAGCTTCTTCAGCATCTAATGAGATGACCATATTTTTTTTTTATTTTTCTTTCAGTTTGTTTATATGGTTGGTTACATTGACAGATTTTTCTTATGTTGAACCACCCCTGCATCTCTGTCATGAAGCCTACTTGATCATGGTGGATGATTTTTCTATGTGTTCTTTTCTTATTTTATAATTTAATTTAATTTTACATATTAGCCACGGATTCCCCTGTCCTCCCTCCTCCTGCCCTCCCCCAGCCCACCCCCCATTTCCATCTCCTCCAGGACAAGTACTCCCCTGGGGATTCAGCTCAGCCTGGTAGATTCAGTCCAGGCAGGGTCCAGTCCCCTCCTCCCTTCACCTAGGCTGAGCAAAGTGTCCCTGCATAGGCCCTAGGTTCCAAAAAGACAGCTCATGCACTAAGGACAGGTCCTGGTCCCCCTTCCTGGGGGCCTCCCAAACAGTTCAAGTTAATCAACTGTCTCACTTATCCAGAGGGCCTGATCCAGATGGGGTCTCCTCAGCCATTGGTTCATAGTTCATGTGTTTCCACTACTTTGGCTATTTGTCTGTGTGCTTTTTCCAATCATGGTCTCGACAATTCTTGCTCATACAATCCCTCCTCGCCATTAGACTCCTGGAGCTCCACCTGGGGACTGGCCGTGGATATCTGCACCTTCTTCCATCAGTCATTGGATGAGAGTTCTAGCATGACAGTTAGGGTGTTTGGCTGTCCAATCACCAGACTAGGTCAGGTCCGGCTTTCTCTTGACCATTGCCAGTAGTCTATTGTGGAGCGCTCACCTCATATTTTTATGTGTTCTTAGATTCAGTTTGCCAATATTTTATTGAGGATTTTTCATTAATGTTTATGAGGGAGATTGGTCTGTAATTATCTTTCTTTGTTGCATCTTTGTTTTTGGTTTGGGTATCAGGGTAATTGTAGCCTTATGAAAAGAATTGGGTAATATTCCTTCTGTTTATATTGTGTGGAACAATTTAAACAGTATTAGTATTAGCTCTTCTTTGAAATTCTGGTAGAATTCTGTGCTGAAAACATCTGGCTCTGAGCTGTTTTGGTTGGGACACTTTAAATGACTGCTTCCTTAGGGGTTATAGGTCTATTTAAATTATTTATCTTGTCTTGATTTAATTTTGTTATGTGGTACCTATCAAGAAAATTGCCCATTTCCTTTAGATTTTCCAATTTTATTAAGTACAGGTTTTTGAAGTATAACCTGATGATTCTCTGGATTTCCTCAGTGTCTGTTGTTATGTCCCCTTTTCATTTCTGATTTTGTTAATTTGGATATTTTCTCCCTGCCTTTTGGTTAGTTTAGATAAGAGTTTCTCCATCTCATTGATTTTCTCGAAGAACCAACTCCTTTTTTTTTTTTTTGTTGTTGATTCTTTGTATTGTTCCCCTTTTTCTATTTGATGATTTCCTGTCACCAACTCTTCCTAGGTCAGTTTGCTTCATTTTGTTGTAGAGCTTTCAGGTGTGCTGTTAAGTTGCTAGTGTGAGATTTCTCCAGCATCTTTATGTGGGCATTTAGGGCTATGAACTTTCCCCTTTATTTGTTCAATAGTGTCCCATAAGTTTGGGTACGTGGTACATTCATTTTCATTAAAAATAAAATTTTTAATTTCTTTCTTTCTTTCTTCCTTGACCCAGTGGTAATTCAGTTGAACATTATTCAGTTTCCATGAGTTTGTAGGCATTCGGTAATTTGTGTTGTTGTTCAATTCTAACTTTAAGCCATCATGATTCCATAAGACACAGGGAGGCTATTCCAAATTTTTTATATTCTTTAGTGGGTTTTGATGGCATGTTCTGTGTATGTCTGTTAAGCCCATTTGAGTCATAACATCTGTTTGTTCCCTTATTTCTCTAACCTTCTGTCTGGCAGACCTGTCCAATGGTGAGAGTGGGGTGTTGAAGTCTCCCACTATATGTGTGTGGGGTTTGATGTGGGATTTAAGCTTTAATAATATTTCTTTTACAAATGTGGAAACTTCTGACTACATAAATGTTCAGAATTGAGAATTACCTTGATGGATTTTCCTGTGATGAATATGAAATGTCCTTCCCCATCTCTTTTGATTAATTTTAATTAGACAACTATTCTGTTAGAGATTAGGGTAGCTACACCAGCTTGCTTCTTAAGTCCAATTGATGAGAACGTCTTTTCCCAATCCTTTACTCTGAGGTAGTATCTGTTTTTGAAGTTGAGGTGTGTTTCTTGTATGTAGCAGAAGGATGGATCATGTTTTTGTATCAATTCTGTTAGCTTGTGTCTTTTTATAGTCTAATTGAGTCCATTTATATTAAGGGATATTAATGACCATTGATTGTTAATTCCTATTATTTTTTGGTGGTAGTGGTGGTGTGTGTGTGTGTTTCTCTTCTTTGAGATTTGCTGGTGGGGGATTATCTGTGTTTTCTTGGGTACATCTATCTTCCTTGGATTGGAGTTTTTCTTCTTGTGCTTTCTCTAGGGCTGGATTTGTGGAAAGTTATTGTTTAAATCTGATTTTGTCATGGGATATTTTGTTTGCTCTGTCTATGGTGATTGGAGTTTTCCTGGTATAGTAGTCTGAGTTGGCATCTATGGTCTCTTAGTGTCTACAGAATGTCTGTCCAGGACTTTCTGGCTTTCAGAGTCTCCGTTGAGAAGTTAGGTGTTATTTTGATGGGTCTGCCTTGATATGTTACTTATTCTTTTTCCTTTGCAGCTCTTAATAGTCTTTCTTTATTCTGTATGTTTAGTGGTTTGATTATTATGTGATGAGAGGACTTTTACTTTTTTTTTTTTTCCATTCAATCTATTTGGTGTTCTGTAATTTTTTTTTTTTTTATCTTCATAGGCATTTCCTTCTTTAGGTTGGGAAAGTTTTCTTCTTTGATATTGTTGAATATATTTTATGTGCCTTTGAGTTGGTATTCTTTTCCTTCTTCTATCTTATTATTCTTAGGTTTGGTCTTTTTTTTGACCAATGAATCTATCTCCTCTATCGTATCTTCAAAACCGGAGATTCTTTCTTCCATCTCTGTTGTATTTCCTGTTCATTTACTCAGATTTTCCATTTCTAGCATTCCCTCAGTTTGTGTCTTCTTTATTGCCTCTATTTCAATTTTCAAGTCTTGAACCTTTTCAACTTCATCTGTTTGACTGCTTTTTCCTGGTTTTCTTAGCTTTCTTTAAAGGATTTTTTGATTTCTTGCAATTTTTTGTTTGTCTTTCCATCAATTTTTTTAAGGGAATTTTTTAATTTCCTCTTTTAGGGCCTCTATCATCTTCATAAAGTTATTTTTTAAGGTCATTTTCTTCTGCTACTTTTTCATTGGAATGTTCATGTCCTGCTGTTGTAGAACCCCTAAGTTCCAGTGGTGTCACATCACTCTTTGTGTTGTTGAATGTATTCTTACACTGGAAGAATACCCATCTCTTCCTCTAATTGGTGCAGACAGTGCTTGTACCTCCAGGGGTCGCTCATTGTCCAATTATTTCAGGTGATTTTAGTTCCTGGGAGTAGGAGGGCATCACTTTTCTTGTGATTGGTGCCTTGGTGCAGGCAGTGTCTCTGTGTCAGGGACCTGCTCTTGATCTAATAGATGTTCATGGTGTTTGTGTCTTAGGGAGCAGCTGAGGTTGTGGGGGATGGGTGGGTTTGGGAAACAGAGTGGGACTTGTAAATTACAGGGTCCAAAGGTGGTGATGGTGGAAAGGCCCGCTTGCAGGAGCCTTGCCTGTTGGCTGGCTAGTAGGGTAGCGATAGGTGGGAGTTGCGGGGTGGGGGTGGGGGGCAATGGTGTGCCTTTGGGCCTAGGGCCTAGAGACTGGTCTGTCACTCACTGTGGTTGATATATTATACACTGCAATAAACTTATCTGGGGGTCAGAGAACAGAACAGCCACTATATTAAACATGGAGGTTAGGCAGTGGTAGCACATGCCTTTAATCCTAGCATGCCAGAGGTAGAGATCCATCTGGATCTTTGTGAGTTCAAGGCCACACTGGAAACAGCCAGGCATGGTTACACACTTTTAATCAGAACTAGAGATCTCATGTCTTTGCTTGGGAAAGACACATGCCTTTATCCCAGGAAGAGATGGCAGGAAGAAAAAAGGTATATAAAGCATGAGGACCAGGAACTAGAGACTTTTTAAGCTTTGAGGTTTTTAGCAGCAGTTCAGATGACATTCATTTGGATGAGGACTCAGAGGCTACCAGTTTGAGGAAACAGGATCAGCTGAGAAGTTGGCAAGACCATTTCAGACTCATGCTACAATTCACCTCTTGGTCCATTCTGTGCTGGCTGTATCTGTGTCTCAGGTAACTGCTGCTTTTGCCTTGTTAAACCCTTTTTACAAATTAATGCATATGGATGACAATTGAATCTTAATTCACAGTTATATCAGAGTAACCCAAGATACTACAGGAAAACAGAAGAATGTAGAGTGTTTAATAATCATTTCAGTTGCATATATTGTTGTTGTGACAACTACCAGAATAAATCAACTTAAAAGAAGAAAGTACTTATTTTTTTCTAAGGGTTTCAGACATTTAACTCTGTGATTCCTGGAACCAGCGACTATGAACTTGTTATGAAGCAGACCATCACTGCCATGGGAGGATATGAAGAGGAGGCTGCTCACTTCTTGACACATGATTCACTGTAAGAAGAGAGAAAGAACCGTGGCAGGGATTGCTGGGACAATGGCTCAGTGGAAGAAAGGCCTTCCTGTGAAAGTGTGAAGATATGTATTTGAATTTCAGAAACACACTTAAACCTTGGGGAGGTAGGTATCATGTGTCAGTAATTGCAGTATTTCTATACTATGACGAGGCAGGAGAGTTCATGGAAGGTTGTTGGAAAAATAGCTGGGCATAAAAAGTGGTCAGAACGAAAGAGATGCTGTCTCAAGGCAAAATATTGGAATGTCTTTTGACCTGTGTATTGACACATGTATTGCAGCATGTGTTTGCATGCCTGAAATAATATACATGAACCTGCATATGCATACATACACACTCACAGACACACAATCACATACAAACAAAATTACACAGAAGATAATTACAAATTCACATCTTTTTTGATGTGCTTCTTCATTTAGGCATTACCTCCTACATTTTCCACACTTCCACCATATAGCACCATTAGGAAGAAAAACTGTAATTACCAAAACCCTTTTTGAAAAATATGTTTTTAATTGAAATAGGATTATATCACTCACCTTCCTTTTTCTTTCTCTAGTCCCTAAAAGCTATCCTTCCCCAAACCCTTATACACTCCTCACATTCAATTTATATACTCTTGTAGCCAGAAGTTTCTCTGGTTCTACAGGGACCCATGGTCCCACAGTCGCTTATAAAATAATCACTCAGAGGCTTAATAGTAATTGCAAATTATATGACCCATGGGTCAGGCTTCTTGCTAGCTAGCTCTTATAACTTCACTCAAACCATAACTATTAATCTATGTATTGCCATGTGTTCCATGGCTTTACCTGCGTCCCATTACATGTTGCTACATGGACGGTGGTTTGGCGTCTTCCCAACTCTCCTTTTTTCTCTCTCCAGTTTGAATGTACCGCCTAATCTTACTCTGCTTCACCATTGGCCAAATAGTATTATTTAATCAACCAATGAGAGCAACACATATTCACAGTGTGCAGAAAGACATCCCACAGCGCCCTCTCTCTTTAAAATATTATTGATGCACGTGTGTATATGCTGAATACGTATATGTCCTACTCAGTTTGTTTGTGTTGTTTTGGTGTATATATATAATTTCAAGGCTGACAATGCTGCATTGAACACCCAATAAAGGGTTCATCCCTGGATCTCTGGAAGGTACTAATTCTCCTTCTCCCAGCAATCACTAGTTGCTTATGGTTCTCTGTCTAGTAGTGAGCCACCAGTACAGTTACCCCCTTTCACATGAAGGTGTCTAATGATACTGTTATTTTTCCCCAGTATAATTTATTTAGTCACTTCTAGGACAGACAGTGTCATAGAGGAATTTCTCTTATTCTGGCTCATAAATGTTTAAGTTCTCTGTTCCATGATGTTCTCTGAGTGGTAGATGTAAGAGTTATGCTCAAGATGCATCCATTTTTGGCTTGGCTCTAAATGCTATGTAAGTTGAGAAAGAAGAGAAGCAATTAAACAGTTCTACCCAGCTGCAACATATATTAACTTTAACAATTGCCAGAATGCAATGTATGCATAAAGTGCTAGAAATGACACTAATATGTTGATAGAAAACAACTGCTATATAAGTTTACTTAAGGTCCACTCAACAAGAGGGAAATAGTGCCTAGTGCTAGAAAACTAGCCCATTCATGGTTTTAATGAGGTCATGGATTTTAAAAATAATAGACTACCATCACTTTACTAAAACAATCTAGTTCCTAATTACATTCATGGCCAGAGATAAGTGGAGTTATTGTCAATCAACAAGGTGGCCTCTCTTATATAAAATGGAGACCATCAAAGACACTAGACACACAATTCTTCATATTACTATTCTCAAATTAGGTGTTGTATTTTTCACTTTATTGTGTGAAAACATTTTGATTTTAAGAAGTATTTGGAAAGAAATAAAGAGATGTAACTTATGTATTAGTTTCTGAAAAAAAGGCATTGAGTAGTTTCCTAGTGAAACACATGCTCTAAAGAACACATTGATTATCTATCAAGGATACTGTTACACTTCAAATGATATGACCTTTAGCCTGGGAATCTGACATGATCACTCTTTTGAGCAACATGAATGTTGATACCATGCTCTCTCACTTGAAGCATATTAACTAGAGAGAGTCATCCTTTTATTCCTGCATTATATATGCATGTGTTATGCAAATATTTTTAACAATGTTTTGCATAGTATTAAGCATGACTTGATCATTATTGTACATTTTGCAACATTTTGAACAAAATAAAGCACAAAAATGAATGAAGGCACTGTTTGGGGGCTATAGATACATTTTATTTTACATTTTATGTTATTAAAAAATTCCAGAAAATAGATTGAGCTAAAAATTAAGTTACCAGAATTTTATACTTGTATGCTTTTCTACCCGAACACAAAGACCCAAGTTCTAATTCTACTACAATCAATTATAGAATCACTTCATACTATAAACATCAAGAAGAATCAAACTACAAACTACTATGCAGCCATGATAAGGCATTTAAACATCTAGTGCACAATGAGTAAAATAAATCCAGAAATCAATGCTGCTTATTGGAAAGAAAGAACACAAGAAGATAAACATAGAAACAATTATTTGCTAGGTAGGATTTAAGGAATCCTCCAATGTCTATTATTTTGATGGGTGTTATTATGTAAAAACCTACTTGAAACAAATTGCAACTTGCTTTTATCTAACAATATGGCAATGGTGAATGGACATCATTTCCACAAATTAATTACATATTATAACACTCCATTACAACAGCACACTATACTGTTTCTATTTTTCTCTTCTTGGCAAAGAAGAAGAAGAAGAAGAAGAGGAGGAGGAGGAGGAGGAGGAGGAGGAGGAGGAGGAGGAGGAGGAAGAATTCATCTGGGAATTCTACCAATAGAATAATTGGATGCTGCCAATAGCTAGAAAAGCTGAAAAAACTAATTGCTTTCTAGCCAGTCTTCCACAAGTTGATAGTTTCTACCAACACCCAGATTGCAGCTTTGTGAGATCTTGAATAGAAAATAGAGCAAAACTATCTATGATTTTACCTGCATTCAACTGTAAAATAACTCATGCTTGACATTCTAAATGACTAATTTTGTGGTGATTTTTAATTTATATAGAAAATTAATATAATCTGTATGATACATTATCTGTCATTATACTGGTGAAAATAGACTGCAAGGGAAATATAAATATGTAATACTGTATACAGCGTGATCTGAAAAGGGAACAAATGTTTCCTAAAAAGAAATGAATGTCAGACTCTGGAAGTAAGTGGTATTCTCAAGCAAGCAGTATTCCACAATTTACCTAATGATGCACTCTCCGTGTTTCAAACACTCATGGATACAAGGTTTTATTGGTTTTTTATAATGAAGTCATCAGGAAGAGTCCAGAAGCCTTCATGAAAGTCTTGTCTTATTTCATCAAGTATTCCTGTGCTTCCGTAGCTCTTTTCACTTTTGAGGGCATGGACATGTCAGACTCTATTCCAACACCACTCACATTTCTCATTTCCTGTGTTGGATTCTCTTCACTTTTCCTAATATTATGTATTTCTTTTTGTAACTTTTTAACCCAGTTCGTTTTTTTCCTGTACACCTTTCATATCCCTGTAATCAGAGAAAAGCTTTTATTTTAACTCCTACTCCAATAAATTTCTCAATAATATTTTGAAGTGATATAAATTAATATGCCATCACTTTCACATTAAAGAAGGATGAGGAAGAGAATGGAGAAGCTGGAAAAGAGTAAAAGGAAGAAAAGATTTAAAGAAAATAAGTGTCAAAGAAAGTTTTCTTACATTAGGTAATCACTAATTCTTTGAAATTAAAATTGTAACAGCAATTTTTTTGTTGTTTGTTTTTAAAATAATTTTATTAAGGTGTATAGAATAGGGCACACCCCCAGTTAGTGGAGGCAAGGCAGGATCATTAGTGACTTTGCCTTTGACGTGACAGAATACATCGGAGATACAAGGGAAGAATGATTTATTTTGGATCAGATATTCATAGTGATGTTTCCAGTTGCTCAGTAGTGTACTTACCGACTCTACACCTCCAGCTGTTTACTCCTACAAAAATACAAAGACACCTTGAAGCATCTTCCAAGTTTCCACTTCTGTATAGGTCAGGTTTTGTTTTTCTTCTCAGTTTCTTTGGCATCCCCTACCCCTAGGAAATATTTTTCTAAGGAAACTGCTATAGAACATGCCGCCCGTTCTTCATTTTACATTAATGTCAGAAACTTTATCTGTTTTCCAACCATTGTTGGGTCCCCTCTGAACAGATTTACATAAACCCAATGAGCATCCTCTAGTGATGCCTGAGGTCAGATGGCCTGTATTTTGGTATTGCTATCAGCTTTATAATTTCCAAGAAGATTCAATTGGTTGTGGGCTGGTCGATGGAAAACTACCAAAGGTTCTGGTTCGTTTTAAGTATTTTACATATTTTCTTCTACATCTTTTGTCCCCACATTGGCCAAACTCATGCTTGCCAGTTCTCTTTTTCTCATTGGCTGATGTAAATACAATCCTTTGTCCCCTCAAAATTTTTGGGACAGACTGTCAAAGGACAAGTATATCATGAATTAGTATTTTCTATTTTACTCTCAACTCATCCCTCTGGGTACTTTTTTTTTTCTTTTTCCAGCCAAATAATATCTGTGTGCTTGTGTAGGTGTGTGTGTGTGTCTGTATGTGTATGTGTGAGTGAGTACACGTGTGTGTGTGTGTGTGTGTGTGTGTGTGTGTGTGTGTGTTTGTGTGTAGTATGTAATGAAACCACTTTATAGAGGATAGGCATAATAACAAAGCAAGCTTGTGGTCCACCATACATAATAAATAACAATTAGTGGTATTGTGAAGATAATCCTGGAGAACTACAGTTAAGGTCTACTGTTTGCTATTCCATATGAATATAAATCACTCCTGGGTTTTAGTATGGGAAATGATACTAAGAGATGCTTTATCAATATCAATACAGCACACAAAGAAATTGTCAGATTGAACACAAAGGCATAAATGGAGTAAATTACCTTACTTTGCTAGCTATAATTCATGCTCATTCTCCAAGAGCCATATGGCTTCTTCAGACCTACTGAGCTGCAAAAAGTGCTCTGGGATCTGTGAATAATGGCTACTTAAAAAATTATCCCTACTGGCTTTTATAACTTTGTCATAGCTCCAAAGTAGCCTATACTAAATGGTTTACCATTTACCACCCAACTGGGCATTGACAATTTTATAGGTTGGCATTTGGCCTAATCACCTATAACTGGCTTTTCATGATGCACTCTCAGATGAATACCTTAGTATGATGCAATACCTCCTCCTACTCCTCCTCCAGAATTTTCCCTTGCATTACTATCCATCTACTGTTTTCCTTTAATGATTTTTGAGGGCCGCCATAAATTAAGGTACATTCAGCCTCAGTCATTAACAAAGCCCAAATATTTGACACACCAGAAAGTACTAAGAAATCCATAATTCTGTTCTGTATGTGAGGCCTCTGGTCACCACAAATGAAAAAAACAAAAGAAAGAAAACTTCATGAAATAATTAAATGTTACTTTAAAGCACAAATATCCATGAGATTAACTGATTTATTCAAGTTCACTAAGGTCACTATTGGCAAAGTTCTACTGGAACTCAAATCCCAGTGAAACCCATTCAAATTCACTACTGTCTGACCATTTCCCTTCTATTCTGTTATCAAATGTTCAGCTACGAATTAGATATTCCAAACAATTACTAACTCATCATCCTTAATCATTTTCTATGTCATTTGTTGGCTTAACATCATTAACATTATAAAATCACACAGTATCTATGGAATTTTATGACCTAAATTGACATACGGATAAGTTACCTAGTTTACATTGGATAAACATCTTCTATTTGTAAAGATTCATGTTCATTCTTAAAGGACTCCATAGGTATTCTAGACACTTTCATATCTGGTTATTACCAAGATTTTCTAGACGTATATCTTAACTAGGCAACATAAAATTATGAGAAAATGCACATATTCTTTATAAACCTATTTGTTAACCAAATAGAATTCATACTAGATTTATATATTATGACAATAACTATAGAGTAAAAAAAAACAAGAAGAGACAGGGTAAATTCTTTTTTAAAAAGTGATTATATGAGATTGAACATAAACAGCACTCTATTACAGTGTGTAAATCATGCAAATGTCAAATTACTTAAACATAGCTACAATCAAGGGTATAATAGAAGTGCTTAACTC
Organism: Peromyscus attwateri; assembly: GCA_902168425.1. Taxonomy (NCBI): domain Eukaryota; kingdom Metazoa; phylum Chordata; class Mammalia; order Rodentia; family Cricetidae; genus Peromyscus; species Peromyscus attwateri. Next base: position 24,490 of record CABHPP010118199.1, read on the forward strand.
CAAATTGGTGGGAGTCAATTTGCTCTGTGTGTTTGAGGTCTAGAGTAGGAAACAGTAGGCAAGCTTTGATTCAGAATGAATTATGAATAAATGTTATCCCACATCATATTAAATTATACCCATCTTGTTTTTGAGTTGTTCTTTATTTCAATCACAACAGCCGTTTTACTCATCTGGTTTACTCATCTTTACAATGCATGCTTCTTAAGTAGTATACAGCCTCTGCCAAATTTTATTCTTTTGGAGCAGTGGAACTATTTTCTCTTTATGGTAGATTCTCTCTCATCATAATCTGAAACTGAGACAAAGAATCATAAATTCAATTATGAGACTAACTTTATACAGGTTCTTTTGGTTTTTTATTTGTTTGTTTGCTTTTTGGCAATTTGGTGTCTCTGTATTCAGAATAAAACTATGGAACTAAAAACCACTAGGAAACCAGAGTATCTTGATTGTAATGTCTTTGACAATTGGTAGATTAAGTAAGACAAAAATATAATATTCATGTAAT